>JAJGRW010001349.1:104556-173025 GCA_025461045.1 Carex parvula
GGGTATAGTGGATAAATGTCATAGGGTATAAATATAATGTTGTTGCGGAAATTTGAAAGCACTGGGTTTTAAATGCTGCAAGTAGCATGTGAGCTTTGAGGATTGGATGGGTACTTAAAAAAATGCTAAGATTTGAACTCTGAAGAAAATTGGTGGTTTGAATAATTCCTAATGCTCATAAAAGGGGAAGTACTGTTTGCACAATAGCGGATTTGGTTTGGCTAATAAATAAACCGCCAAAATGATGGAACTACTCTTGAATGTGACTAACCGGATTCATTGATAGAGATATGAATATTATAAGTTAATTAATATTAAAGCTCGTTTTCTTTGTCAACTTTCATTTTGATTATTAATTCTGATTATGTACATCCAACTATTTATATCCATTTTTTTATGATATATATTGAGTGAGGTTATGGTAATTTGCAAAGCGCACATCAACCCGTACTGAATTCATTTTTTTTTTCAACGTTCAACATCAATTTAAACCGTTCAACATAATATATTCATATGAAAATGTACTTGAGATCAAATTTTATATATTTTAAAATTGTTTCACACAGTTTTTAAATAAGTTGGAAATCACAAATTTAAAATTTTGGACCATCCAGAGTAGTAATTTTCAATCTATTTAAAATATAAAATGTGGTCTCCAACTATATCATATGGGATCCTGTTAAGAAGCTTAGATATATTGTTTAATCTTTGAAACAGAGACGCTTTACGAAGTGCCATAGCCTCACTCATATATATCTAAAATATAGATTTAAATTTAAAAAATGTAAATGTATTTAAATTATTTACATAGGACATGTAGTAAATTTGAATCAATACACTTGAAATTTTACAACTACAGTTGACAAATATAATGTTATTTGCAGAAATTTTAAATTGCTGCAAGAAGCATGTGAACTAAGGGGTTGGTTGGTTTTTTTTTTTTTTTTTTTTTTGAGAGAAGATTGGTTGGGTATTTAATTTAAAAAAGCTATATTTGAAATTCGAAGAATATATGGTGGTTTGGATAATTTGAATTTCTAACTAATTGCTCATATAAATAAAGTATTGTTTGCACAAAAAGAGGATTAATTTGCTTTGGCTATTAAAGAAGATGATGCAACTAGTCGACTAACCGAATCCATTTACATCAATGGGCGAAAATCAAAGATGAAGAGTCTCTGTCGTTCACGAGTCATGACATGTTTTAGGATTTTATTAAAAGAAATTACATTTTGATTTATTAATTTATATTAACTAAATTTGGATGATTCTTAAACCTGTTTTAGGATCAACACATTTGAAGCGTTGCCAACTACGAGAGGAGAGAGATGCTAAGTCAATCGAGAAAGAGTTGGGATTTATTTATTGTCCGTACTAAATCCAAATCCCGTTTAGTCTCTTCTCATATCTTCTGCAATTAATGCTCACTTATAATTCACACCGTACATTACTAACCGACATTTTTATTAATATTCAAGTTTAATACACTTAATTAATATATTCAGGTTCAGGTACCTTCTTTTATTAACTACTGGCCGTATCCATATTATTATTATTTTATTTTTTGGTGTTTTAGGGTTTATTGGAGTATGTTATGTTTAGATTTTATGTTGTAGTATTTTTATGTTTAGATTTTTCTGTTATTGTAGTATTTTCTATTTAGATTTTATGTTGTACTATTTTTGTTATTGCTGTAGTAGTATTTTTGTTTAACATAATCATGATAATTTATTTTATTTTAGTATAATTTAGCGTAACTTAGTTTAATTTAGTATATTCCTGATCATTTATTTTATTTTAGTACAATTCTCATTAGTTTAATTTAGGGTAATCCTTATAATTTATTTTATTTTAGCGTAATTTTGCGTAAGTTAGTGACGAAAAAAGATCTAAAAAATATAAAAAGTACCATAAAAGCACACATAAAAAAAATTAAAATATAAGATAATCCAAACATAAAACACCAAACATAGTATACCAAATATAATAGTACAAAACAATCACCGCCACGGATCGGGGACCATCGCTCAGCTGGTAATCCGGCGTTCGCTCGAACCGGCCAGACTCTCTCGGTGTAATGACATCAACCTCGGCCTCGCTGCGTATCCGCTCGGCGGTATCCCAGACTGGCTCATACTCGGCCTAGAGACTAGCGGGGTGTACAGAGGATGGATGCAGCGAACTCAGTCACAAAGCCAGGTTAAGTCTGGGACCCACTACCACTAGCCTCTTTATCATGTGACATCTCTGTCTCATATTGTGGTACTGGCAGTGGCAGCATGTCTGCCGGATCCTCCTCGAATACCCTGATCTCATCAAGACTGAACACGCCAAATGAGACATCCGTAGGAAATGACTCCGAAGGCGATGGTGACATCTCCCGGAACAGGCAATCATATACATATTTAAGTAAATTTGATCTGAATGAAGAAATTTGTACTAACCTGACAGCTAATAATATGACATACCAAAGGCTGAACCGACGTCCATGCTCATCGTAGAATGCCTCCCACCCAGTCATGGACAATACCCAACGATGGTAGTCTCACTTTGGCTGCTCATCAGGAGGAGGTGGCATCTCATCTAGCATAACCGAGCTCGCTCGAGCTCGGTCAGATTTATCTCCCGTGTCTCGCAGCATGGTGATGAGCTGCCCACCGTGCCCGCATCCTCAACAAAATTGGCATTCTTATTGAGGATAGTACCCAAGACATCTTCAGTTCTTCTTTCCCAGCATGGTGATCCATGCGCGACACCTTTAAGCAGGCCAAAGCTGGAAAAAAATTAGTTTGTTAGATCAAACCTTGATGAACTAATCAGTTAGGAAAAAACTATGTAGTTTTAGGTGCATTACCTAACGAGCCCATTTTTTACCGTTGGGTGTGTAACCATCATCGTCTTTGATCCTGTCGCGTAAATGGGCACCGTAATCGCCCTGCAGATATACGGTGGCCATGCAGACCCGTAAGTACCAAGCCTCATACCTCAATAGGGAATGTCTCGGGGTCTGCATGAGCTCATCTGACACGTGATAAAAGTTGTGGTACCCCGGAGCCTCCGCCCTAGTGTAGTACTCCTGAAAATGGTAGCGCCAGTCGCGCTCCAGTTGCCCTAAGTAGCTTATCCGTAATAGGCCAATTACGGTTAAAATATGCTAAAATAAGCTTCAATAGCTTAATTTCGGTAAAATATGCTCAAATTGTCTAATTATCCTAATTATGCTAAATTGCGCTTAATTATCCTAATTACGGTAAAAAGGCTAAAATACGCTAAAATATGGTCAACTATGATTATACTAAATTACAATAAATTACCCTAAACCCTAAATTTGACTAATTACTCTAAATTATACTAAATTTAATAATTTAAACTAACTACAATGGAGTTAACACTAATTACAACTAAAGAATTCTAATTTTGATACATTACTAACAACTTCTAACATTTTACAACTATTTTGCACTAAATGAATTTTTAAAAATTAGAGGGACTTACTTGCAAATCTGAAAAGAGGTGGAGAAATCTTGGAGAAAGAGCTCAACCGAGGAGAGATAGTGTGAAATTTGATAGAATGAATTTTGTGAGAAATTTGGCCAACCCTCTACACATATATATAGCATAGGTACCGGCCAGACAATGGCCGGTAGTTTATTAAATAGGGTACCAGCTAGAAAATGACCAATAGTTGGTTAAATAGGGTACCACCATTTTCTGGCTGGTCAGATATTTTTATAATTTCCCACAGATTTGAGTATATTAATTAATTTCTAATAAACTTTGGATATTAATATATCGGCGTTACTAATCTAACCATTTATATCAACTATCTACTATCTATCTATCTCTCTCTCTCTCTCTCTCTCTCTCTCTCTATATATATATATATAGATAATATAGAGTAAGGCTACGGTGCTTTGCAAAGTAAACCCACCCCTTTACTTCGGGGCATTTTTTGGATTTTGAAAATCCAAACAACCGATCCGAACCGTTCAACATATTATAAATATTGAAATATGCTTGGAGACCAAATTTTATATTTTTTGAGATTTTTTTACTATTTATTAAGCCACTTTGAAGTTTCTGATCCGGTAGTCCAGAAAATTTTACTGTTTTTTACTGTTCACCGTTGGATCAGCGATTTTCAAAGTGGCTTAATAAATAGTAAAAAAATTCCAAAAAATGTAAAATTTGGTCTCCAAGCACATTTCAATATTTAGAACATGTTGAACGGTTCGGATCGGTTGTTTGAATTTTCAAAATCCAAAAAGTACCCCGAAGTAAAGGGGTGGATTTACTTTGCAAAGCACCGTAGCCTTACTCATATATATATATATATATATAGGTGGATTAGCTATTAATTGTCTGCAGCCTGACAATCTGAAATGGCTGGTGCACAAGAGTACACTACAACTTTCTTCTTTTATTGGAGATAGACATTTGATATTATTACTAATCACCTCCCATGAACCACTACCACAGAGAACAGCCGATCTAAGATTCTCTAATTGAGATGCTAGTTGATGGCTCATTAACATTCTGTATTCCATTTTAAGCTACCAACCAACAAGCACTTGATAACCTTCAAATTGCGAAAGCTAAGCTCAACTATATAGGAGGAGCTTGACCCGTTTTAGCAATTAATCATTTCAGTTTCACCATAATAAATATGTTACACAATCTGATTTATTTCTGATTTCTTTTTTCTCTTATGAAGAAAGATAGAAAAAAAACATGATCATTGAGATAATATATATGAGTAGAACTAGGGTGTTCTTATGTTCATCAAATCTTTGTGAACTCAACTCTAAATTCTATCGGATTGACTTCAAATGATAAATCTGAACCGTTGAAACCTCCATCTACCTTACGATTGATGCATCTACATGCGAAAATTTTAATTTTTGAATTAATTTTGTATAGACTCTAGTGGTTATAAAAACAACGTTTAAAAAATATTGAATGCGTTAAAATTAATTTATAAGTTTCTAATTTTGACAGCTTGCTTTTATAATATAATAATTTGAAAGTTCAATTTTTTTTTTGCATGTAGGTGCATTAATCGTAAGGGAGATGAGTTTCAAACAGTTCAGATTTAGCATTTGAAACCAATCTGATAGAATTTAGAGTTGTGTTCAGAAAAAGAGACTTGGTGAACTCTAGAACACCCTAGTTTCTGCCTCATATATTATATTAGAAGAGATTTAATGCCCAAAATTTTAGTTTCAAACAAATGCAATATCAATTAAAATCTAAAACGAGTATTAGGTCAATTATGTCAATTAGTTTGTTGTACAAAACAAACTAATTGAATTAATGTTTATATTTTGATTTTATTCAGTACGAGTACATGCTAGCAAAATCAACCATCAATTATTGTCATTATTTCAGTCAATCTTTTAACGATTCCCGAAACCCGAAAGATTTATTAATACCATTTGAAAAACCCATAAATTAAGGAATTCCAAATCTAACAGGGCTGCAACGAGGAATTGGCAGTTATATTTTTGGGGGCTGCTATTTGTCATTGCGACCCCCTGCAAAAACTGAAAAAACTCAAATTCTCATCTTATTCGGTTGAGTTTTAATATATATTTTTAATAATTTTAAAAATAGAAAGAACAATTAGTATTTGAATATGTTAGAAAGAATATCAAATAAACTAATTGATCTATATTTTTTAATGTACTTTAGCATTGGTTTTCTTTTGGAATAAGATATACATGACTTATTAATCTATGCAGATCTAGTTCACTTTTCGTAGAAATAATGTGTTAGTAACATAAGATTAGACTTTACAATCAACTAAAAGAATTGATATAATTTGAATGTAAAACCATCTGGGTCAATTGAATGGCCTTTTCAAGGACCATTTTTCCAATTCAGTCAATTGATCTTCTGAGTCCCAAAAGGCCTCTCCTATATGACCAAACCTAAACCCTACTATAAATCTACTATGTGACTTCTGATTTCATCTGAATTAGAAGTAAATTATGAATTGTATTAAATGTATTACACAGTAACGAAAAAATTATATTGAGAATTCACATTCAAACGATATCGGATGTCGTTTCTAATTTCCATGGTTCTTAATTTAGTCTCTTGATGATACATTCTATAATATTTAACGAATAGATTATCTATAGTGATCAATTTAAATAACTATAAAAACGAATATTCTATATAAGAGACACTGCTATTTTCAGCCGACATTTTTATTATATCCAAAGTTAATTAGAAATTAATTATTATACCCATGATTTCCGATTTCGCCAAAAATATCCAAACTGGCCATAAAATGGCCAGTTTCCTCTTTTTTTTTTTTGTTTAGAGACATTATGAAGAGGAAGAAATGAATCTAACATCAGAAATTTAAATTTTTGTTTAACTTATTTGTTAGATTACTTCTTTTGATACATAATTAGCATATTTATAATAAAATACGCTAAATTACTTGAAATTATGTTGAATTACACTATATTAAGTTAAATTACACTAAATTACATTACATTACACTAAATACGGTAAATTACGCTAAATTACATTGAATAGGAACGATATCTTCACTGAAAAGGCGAAAAACGACGACGAAGCTTTAAACGGTCATAAAACGGCGCTCGACTGTCCGATTTCAGCAAATGACCACTTTTCGGAAAACTTGCAAAAAGACGCATGCATCCGTGCCTGCTATGCCAGATTTAAAATTCAGAATTGCTAAAAAACTAAGGGAAGAGCCTCAAAACTTGAGTTGAAGTTTCCGATTAAGATTTTTATTTCTATTATTCAATCTAAGTAGCTCAGTAAATTAGTTACATAATGAATTTGTAGAATACCAATTTTTACTATTTTTCGAACTTCTTTACTATTTTTATGATCATGAAAGATGACACAAATCGGTCTACTTTAGTGTAATTTTGCGTAGTTTAGCGTAATTTACTATATTTCAGCATAATTTGCGAAGTTATTGTAATTTAGCGTAATTTAACGTAATGTAGTGTAATTCAACATAATTATTTTAATATAGTGTAATTCAACATAATTTCAAGTAATCTAGTATATTTAGTATAAATATGCTAATTTAAATCAAAAGAAGTAATCTAACAATAATTTAAACAAAAAAAAAATAATTTTCAGTGTTAGATTTCATTATTTTGCTCTTCATAGTGTCTCTAAAAAAAAAAACAGAGAGAAAACCGGCCATATTATGGCCGGTTCGGACCTTTTGGCGAAAGTAGGAAATCGTGGATATAATAATTAATTTCTAATTAACTTTGGATATTAATAAAAATGTCGGATTTTTTCAATGTACTCGATATAAATTTCGCATAAGTAGTCTTGCTCATGATTAGTCATAAAAAAATATATAGAGAATCTCGTACTATTAAGTATTAATATATGAATATATTAGCACTTGCACTTGCACTTTCAAGTGCGCCTCAGCCTCTGGAAGGTTCCTCTCCTCTCAAGTCTCAACTGGACGGTGTTTGCTCGTTTCCGTCAATTTATTACTAGTGGTAGTGGGACGGGACCCAGTACCAGTAGTATGTCAAATGGTCACAGTCTAACAGAAACAGCAGCTACATACAGTTTATCAAGTACCATTGCTGGCATTGCACCAACCTCTTTTCTCTTTTTCGTTCCAAGGCAAATGTACTTATTAAGTACTATTCTATTTTTCTCAATTAGAAAATAGGGAGGGAAATACTCTTCTACTTCACAAGCAATATTAATTGCAAAACCGATGGAGCCCCGACATTTTTATTAATATCCAAAGTTTAATACAAATTATTAATTATACCCAGAAGTCAACTCAATATTGATATATACCCAAGCCGGCCAGAAAATGGACGGCTATGTACCTTTTTTTTTTTTTTTTTTTTTTTTTTTTTAGAGAAAGACACTATGATGATCAAAATATTGAAATCTAACTCTGAAAATTTGAAATTTTTGTTTAAATTATTTGTTATATTACTTCTTTGAGGAGGGATCAAATTACAACAATTATTTTTTTTATTTTCAAAGTCCAAATCGTCGATCCATCATAAAAAATAGTAGACTGATTTTAATTTTTTTTATTTTTATTTTTATTATTTTCCAGTCCAAATCGTCGATCAAATTACAACAATTATTTTTTTTACGCTATAGTAGACTGATTTTGCTCATCTTTCATGAATCATAAAAAATAGTAAAAAATTCCAAAATAGTAAAAATTGGTAATCTGCAAGTTCATTATGTAACTAATTTACTGAGCTACTTGGATTGAATGATAGACATGAAAATCTTAATCGGAAACTTCAACTCAAGTTTTGAGACTCTTCCCTTAGTTTTTTGACGAATCCGACGGTCGGATCGGTCCCGAAAGAAAATTAGCTTGGTACAGGGGCTGTGGAGCTCATGTCAAAATTTCAGCCCGATCCGACGGACGGATCAAAACTTATGCCCTTTTTTGTGAAGCATGCGCAGGACTTGATTAAACATCATGAGTAAAGCATAGAACAGATCAATTGCAATCATAGGAAATATTCAGTTATTCAACAGGCGTAGCCGCACAGACGCATGCGCATTTTCGCAAGCTTTCCGAAAAGTGCTCATTTGCTGAAATCGGACACTCGAGCACCGTTTTATGACCGTTTGAAGTTTCATCGTTGTTTTTCTCCTTTTCAGTGAAGATATCGTCCCTATTCATATCGTATTTTAGCGTAATTTACCGTATTTTAACGTAATTTAATGTAATTTAACGTAATTTAACATAATTTAGTGTTATTCAACATAATTTCAATTAATCTATCGTATTTTAGTATAAATATGCTAATTATACATCAAAGAAGTAATATAACAAATAATTTTAAACAAAAATTTATCGTATTTCAGAGTTAGATTTCAATATTTTGATCTTCATAGTCTCTCTAAAATAAAAAAAAAAAAAAAAAAAAAAGGTACATAGCCGGCCATTTTCTGGCCGGCTTAGGGAAGGAACATAGCCGGCCAGAAAATGGCCGGCTTGGGTATATATCGATATTGAGTTGACTTCTGGGTATAATTAATAATTTGTATTAAACTTTGGATATTAATAAAAATGTCGGGATGGAGCCAGTAGGCGTGTACCAACTATTTTGACAAGGATATATATATATAAATATATATGACAAGGAGAAGGAGTTAATTGTGAGGGGAAATTAAATGGTTGATAAGAGATCTTGATACAACAACTGACCTATTTGGTGCCTTTCTGATCTAGTCCAGTTCCAGTAGTATATTTACTTAAGGGAATCTAAGGATGTACGTACAGTCTCATGAATTTCATCAGTGTAGCTGTGACTGTTACCACTTAAAAATTAAACATACTAAAAAAAAAGGGTACCAGAGCAGTTTGGCTATTTCTAAGTCTAGATGAGAACACATTTTTTGGGTAACAAATTGTATTATTATAGGTTTTGGATAAGGTTACAGGTACGGACTGATCCTAATCCTAACAACCTATATAATTGTGCAAATTAAGGTTTGATTGATTGAGATGTCAAAGAGCTAGCTAGGCAGCTGGTGTATTTCTTTCAGAGGTCCCTTCCCACAGGATCTACACCTTTTCAGAAAGCTACATATGTACCTCCAGATTCTCACCGTAATATTTCATAATCACAATTAATTTAGCCAAAGCATCCATGATCTATCCATAATCTCACCTAGCTAGGAGGCATGCACCTCACTTGAAAAGGACACTTGCTCGATTTAAACGGGTTTTTAAGTAGTCAAAACCACATAACAAGCAATCCATCCAGCCCGACCTTAATTATGTTCAACATGGAGGAGTTAATTTGAAAATGTGTGGGTCGGGTGCGGGTGCAGGTGCGCAGTAAAAAATGTAAACCCGGATTATCCTGTTCGTTAATGTATAATTGCTAAATGATAATGTTTTTCCTCTTTATGTTGTTTCCTGGGAACTGATTGCTGGCAAAGAAACAGAAAGAAAAACTACAACCTGTCAACTTTCTTTGGGTGAACAGATTAATATTGATCAGACATGACCAGAGGTTCACCAACAGTTGTAATTAGGAATAGTCTGATTCAAATCAAGTCGGATCAACTTTGAAGCATGTGTGATGCCTTACCATTTTTAGGAACTTTACCTTGGTTTGAATCAAAATTAAGTTAATAGGAATTCTTCTCTTGATTAGACTGTTATTAAAGTTATGTTTTGGAAATAATCAGGTTGTGTTGCGAAGCTATATTTAGTATCTTTTTGACTCAAATGTGTCTATTAATTGATTCTAGCTGATCCAATTAATGTATATATATATATATGCTGATCTGCATACTGTTAATTAACGGATAGAACTTACAAATTACTCCGTTAATCTTTATGCGGAAGCGGAATCTTGCGAGCGTAGCAGTACCACTGGTTCTGCAAGAAATCACAAGCCGAAGCCGGAAGCCTTGCGTTTTCCACGACCTAAAACCTTCAAGTATTAACAGAGTGTTTCTTGGTGCTCTATATCTTTTTTCTCTTTCTTGTCTGTCATTTACACACACGTTTTGACAGAGAGAAGTATATAGTTTATATAAAACCAATGCATCTCTTCATAACGGGTCGACACCTCTTCATAACGGGTCAGGTTTTGGATTCGGATTTCCCATAATGGGCGAACCATTTAATAAATCCAACACATACATTCTGTCAATTCCGCAGTGAAACATTTATACATTTTAGCACAGATCTAGAGTCCTGTGTTGCTTATAGTAGAAATTAAGATATACATTTTTCTTTTTCTTTATCTTTTTGTAACTTGTAATCCACCTTTTATTGGATCCAATTCAGATGCAAAATGCAGCATAATTAATCTGAACTCTGAAGGTAATTTGACGAAATTGAAGATTGTTTTGTGGGATACGAACAATATGCATGTTACCAGCTTTTGTTTTTCCTGTTCCAGTTCCAGTTTAGGCATAGATTGAGGTGTCGTCATTTTTCCCGTTAATTAATCATTAATTCAATAAACAGAGCTCAGAGCTCATCTTAATTTCTTTTATAAGCAAATCTTATCTTAATTTTGTAAGAACCAATCTCTTTAAGCAAATCTTATCTGATGGTTGAGTTTTATTTTTTAAGCGCTGATGATGTGTTTTGTATGATCTTCAAATATTAACAAACAGTTTTAACTTTGTATTAGACTCATTTCTATAGTGCTTATATTGCTCAATGCAACGAAGGGTTAATAAATAAAGGATAATCAAAGAGTACAACCATTTTATACCCGAAATTTTTAAATATACCATTTGAAAACAAAATGATAAACAGAAAACCACGAATTATGTGGAATTCCATGTTCACCACAGAAAGATGTGGACACAACATCAAGTTGCGTTCAAATATTGATGGACACAACTTGAGGTTGCGATCATTAATGAATATGCAATTCTCAGCATTAAATAGATTTTTTATTAGTTTTCGAAAATGAATGGAGAAAGTTATAATTTGAATGTACTAGAAGGAACATAAAATGAAATAGATAAAACATCTTATAATTTAGATGTACTAGAGGTATTACGAAATATTTTTCGGGCAGGATTTTTTGCGGCTGTCAAAAACTGCATCGAGGTATGAATACTTGCTCGATTAGGTATGAATACTTGTGCGACAGACAACTCGAAAGTATGTCATCATGGATCTCATTTGAAAGAGAAAATTGTGTAGAAGAAGTTCGTGGTTTTAGATTTGCAAAATTCCTCATAGATCGTCAGAAATATTGGTTAGATTGAACGGAGAAAAAAAAACCACTTCTAAAAACGTGTAAAAGATGAGTAAGTGATGTGTCCATTTTTTTTTTTTAAATACTTGATATCTTATATATAAATACTTGATGTATTATATATGAATACTTGATATCTTAGGTATGAATACTTGATGTTTTAGATTCGCAAAATTTCTCACAGATCGTTAGAAATATAGGCGAGATTGAATGGAAAAAAAATCCACCTCTAAAAACGTGTAAAAGATGAGTGTGTGATAAGAGAAATAAAAAAAAGGTTTATATGTTCAATTTTGGTATCTTAGGTATGAATATTTGTTCGACGAGGTGTGAATACTTACACGACGATGTATGAATACTTTCTCGACGAGATATGAATACTTACATGACTAATTATGAATACTTGAACGACGAAAAATCCGAAAGTACTTTATCATGAATCTCATTTGAAAGAGAAAATTACATAGAAGATGTCTGTAGTTTTAGATTCACAAAATTTCTCACAGATTGTCAGAAATATTAACGAGATTAAACGGAGAAAAAAACCCACTTCTGAAAATGTGTAAAAGATGAGTGTGTAATTAGACAGAAAAGATAGTTGATGTCCATTTTTTTTTTATACTTGATGAGTGTGTAAAAAAAATCCACTTCTGAAAATGTGTAAAAGATGAGTGTGTAATTAGACAGAAAAGATAGTTGATGTCCATTTTTTTTTTATACTTGATGTCTTAGGTATGAATACTTAATATATTATATGGTAATACTTGCATGCATAAGTATCCATACATACGCGCGCAAGTTGTAAATTTTTTCAATCATAAGCGGTCCCTCAAGTAGTTAATGTAGTTAGTGGTCTCCATCGTACTTTACACATCAGTTAATCACGAGGACGTTTAGGAGACAGAATGGGGGGGGGGGGGGACTGTTAGTCGATTCCAAAAAATTAAACTATTTCTTGATTTGTACTGAAAAAAATAGAAATATTTTGGATCTCAGTTATTGATCCCGGTTCAAAAACAACTTCTGGGTATTAAAAAAATTATCGTGGTTCTTCTAGTACATTCAAATTCTAAGTTACTCTATCTATTTTTGATTTAACATTATTCGAAGAGCTGAAATTTAGATTCTTTTATTAATTTTCAAAAATAGAAGGAACACCTTATAATTTAAATGTACTAGAAGGACCACAATAATTTTTTTAATACCCAGAAGTTGTTTTTGAACCAGATGAATTACTGAGATCCAAAACATTTTTTTTTTCCAGTAACACATAAATAAATAGTTTAATTTTTTTACAGTCGCAAATCCTATCCGAAAAATATTTCGTAGTACTTCTAGTAATCTAAATTATAAGATACTTTATCTATTTTGTTTGATATTCCTTCTAATATATTTAAATTATAAGTTGGTCCTTTTATTTTTGAAAATTAATAAAATAAAACTATTCAACGCTGCGTCCACCAAGTTGCAATTTAATAGATATGATTTAATGCGCAATCTCAAATTGCGTCCGTGGTAAATGTGAAATTTGTAGTTTTTCTGTTTATCATTTTTTTTTCTTTTCAAATGGTAGTATTTAAAAATTTCGGATTTTATATGATATGATGAACATGAAATGCACATACTCTTTGGCTAAGATTTTAGTCTGACCAAAATATCTTATTTTTAGGTTGATTCAGTTTGATTTTATTACAAGATCGGATTAATGTCGTAGTTGTTGATTTTTGTGTGTAGAATCAACAAAGATGGATGAATTTGAAGAAGTTGAAGTTTACAAAGACAAAAGTGAAAAATAAAATTTGTCACTTTGTTGTGGGCTGCATCACAAATTAACCATTAATTGTGGGCCGTAAGGCGAGATGACCAAAAGGGTACCTATGGAAGCCGACATTTTTATTAATATCCAAAGTTAATTAGAAATTAATATTTATGCCCAGATTTTCGACTTTCGCCAAAAATGCCCAAACCGGCCATTTATGGCCGGTTTACTCCTCTTTTTTTTTAGAGACACTATGAAGAGCAAAATAATGAAATATAACACTGAAAATTTGAATTTTTTATTTAAATTATTTGTTAGATTACTTCTTTTGATTTATAATTAGCATATTTATACTAAAATATACTAGATTACTTGAAATTCTATTGAATTACATTATATTACAATAAATTATGTTGAATTACACTAAATTACGTTAAATTACGCTAAATTACAATAACTTCGCTAATTATGCTGAAATACGGTAAATTACGCTAAAGTAGACTGATTTTGTGCCATCTTTCATGAATAATAAAAAAATAGTAAAAAAATTCCGAAAATAGTAATAATTGGTATTCTACAAGTTCATTATGTAACTAATTTACTGAGCTACTTAGATTGAATAATAGAAATGAAAATCTTAATCGGAAACTTCAACTCAAGTTTTGAGGCTCTTTCCTTTATTTTTTGGCAATTCTGAATTTCGAAAAACCACAAAGCGTCAGTGACGCATGCAACAAGCTTTCCGAAAAGTGGTCATTTGCTGAAATCAGACACTCGAGCGTTGTTTTATGACCGTTTGAAGTTTCTCGTCGTTTTTCACCGTTTCAGTGAAAATATCATCCCTATCATATGTAATTTAGCGTAATTTACCGTATTTTAGCGTAATGTAATGTAATTTAACTTAATATAGTGTAATTCAACATAATTTAGCATATTTTAGCATAAATATGCTAATTATATATCAAAAGAAGTAATCTATCAAATAATTTAAACAAAAAAATTCAAATTTTCAGTGTTAGAATTTATTATGGGGAGAGTAAACCGGTCATTTTATGGCCTATTTGGGCATTTTTTGGCGAAACCCTAGAATTCTGGGCATAAATATTAATTTCTATTAAACTGTGGATATTAATAAAAATGTCGGCTATGGAAGATTAAGATCAAAATCTTTCTATGGGCTATGGCTAGTCAATAGTCATTGACAACAAGGTATTCACGCAACAGGGGTTGCAATAGATGTCGAAAAAGACGGTTTTAGCAAGAAGTTGCATGTTTTAACAGTTTATTCACTTCTTCACTTTTTCAAGTTGTTTGATAAATGATCAAATATATTTCGAGATTCACCGTTTTTATTGGAGAAATATATATAAACATCAAATAAATGTACCATAATGGAAATTATCCTATATAACATAAATAATAAAAGTAACACTGTAGTAGAAAAGATTGTCATGAATTAAATGATTACCGATCCTGGAAATTACAAAGAAGCTTGACAATACTTCAGTAATCTAAATCCTATATATATCAATTAAAAAACAAATATTACAAAAGAATCAACTTTGAAATAATACTATAGATACCTCAAAACATTAATTCCCACTTGTTATTTGAACGAGACTCCAAAAATGATTTTTTTAGCAAAACTGCAAATTATAAGCTAGTAATTAAATTTCAAGCAAAACTTAATCAAGTATTAACTTCCACTTGATTAGGCGCCTCCATCTCTATCTTGTTCTGATCCTTTTTCTTTGGGGACACCATTTTGTCAAAACCTTCTGATTTTCCTAGTGTAATCTCAATCTGAAATTAATTAATTAATTAAATAATAAATAACTAATAAATGGACATAAATTACTAGATTAGATACAAATTAATTAAGTCTGCAGTCGATCTTGATGCTATAGTGAGTTGGTACACGAGGATTTCTGTACCAAACCTGGTTGGTATTGTGCCGGTCAGGTCTGATACTGGTACTCCATGGTAGGGCATTGGCAATCCTTTTTGCATATGAATTTCGAATATATATACCTTTGCTTTTCGTACAAGCTTGCCTCCTTTCGCCTGATCTTTCATGCCAACAGTTGACATCTGAATCTCTAGCATAAATGAAAGAATATAATTACTTAGAGAACTTTTAAAATAAACTCAATTATGCTTTGTTATTTTTCTTTTAGTTTCAGACATTGATATAATACTTTTCTCGGTAGCAAGGCCGTTATTCTTGAGGATCTCAGCAACTGTCACCACCGTGCCGATAGCTGAAATAAAGTAGTCAGAATTACAGGAAAATCATGTTACAATGAGTATCTTGTGTCTGTGTGTGTGTGTGTGTGTGTGTGTATATATATATATATAATCACAACAAAATAATTTGTTTGAAATTCATATACATATTCTTGTTTCAGAAAATGCAGTATATCTTGTGTAAATATCTCAAGTTATTTGCCCAGTCTATTGAAAAATAACTTGCAGTACTCGCCCTTATTCTTTTGCAAATTGCGCTTCAGTCATGCCTATTTCCTGATGGATTGCTAATGTACTAGAATTGCCAGGTTCTATGGCAATGCTGTTCTCTTGAACAGAAGGTGGGTCGATCTATAACAGTATTATCTTTCACTGTATCCTTTATAATAAGCTCTTGGCATATTGTGCACGGGTGCATTAACCCATGCACGAGGCAACTGTCGCATGGGGGATTGTACTGAAGAAAGAAATAACGATTTCCACAAAAGGATTCTGATAAATGATAAAAATCAATGGCACCCAGGTTGAATAAAAACCAAAGACTTCAAAGTTCCAGCTCCCTAAATATCCTTTAAAAAATTATCGAATTAACCCATAAATTCAACACTTTTTTGCCTACCAATTAATGATTAGTACCAGAAATCCATTTCTACTCCTTGATTAACTAAAGTTTCAGTGAAGTTGAGTTATGGAGTTGGCATTAACTGTCAAATGTACAAATTTGGAGATATTTGATACCAGTACAAATCTAGGGGGTGACAATTTTCGTGTAAGTATAAACAATGGGTTTTGTGCTCGTTATGGGCATTAGTATTTTCTCCAACACAATCTAACGCATTCAACATTGTAGAATCAATAAAATTCGAGTACCAGGTTAGCAAAGGGAAGAAGAGAAAGACACAACACAAGTATTTTGAAGGGAAGGACAGAACTGTCATTTTGTTTTTTTTATTAATATTGAATTGTACCTATTTTTAATTGATTAAATTAAGAAATGGGGATATTAACAAAATAAGTTAGAATGGGGAAATAACTAATTTGTAAAATTTTATGGGTAATATCTAAATCACTAGGTTCTAATGGGTGTGTGTGTGTGTATATATATATATAAAAATTTCTCTAAAAAAAGAGAGAGAGAATAAAAATAAGTACCCATGCCAAGAGCTGATAGCTCGACCTCATTGTAGTTTTGCATGTGCCTCTGAAAGATCACAATGTATAATATAATAAATCAAATAGAAATTTATTAAGCTCAAAAACATAATTTCAGTAGTAGAACTATGTATATTTCCCCTCTAAAATAAAACAACTAATTAATCATGTTAGCACAAAAAATATTAGAAACAAAAATTTGAGAATAAATACATTAAAGTTACAAGGTGGACATGAAATAGCTAATAAATTTTGTTTGGTGAGTCCATAGAAAAAAAGAAAAGAAAAGAAAAGAAGAAAAATACCTTGGCTAGGTTGACATAAAAATAGAGAGGTCTTTTGTTGGATGAGACTTGGATCATGTTACTCTTCTTCAGCTCTGAAGATTGAGATTGTTGCGTCGCCACCGTCACTATATTTTTCTCTACCACCTCTGGCGCCTTGTGTTCTTGGGCTTCCATGTTTTTTTCTCTCTTTTAATTATCTCAAACAAAAGGGGTGCCAAGTTGTATGCATTTATAGAGAGTGCCTCGTTGCGTGTTCACGATTTTATTTCTTAATTAGACATGGCTAGTGAATGGCTATAATTTAATTTTGCAGTTAACAGATTGGACCATAATAAGAATGTTAATTTTAGTAATAAGACAGGGGTTTGAATTTATTGTGTGTTTAACTGTTTATTAAAAAAAATAAACTTTACTTTGAAAAATATTCCTTAGAGTCTTAGAGGGATGGTTGACCGCACCAAAGACCACACACAACTCTCCTATCATTGCATAAGCAAGCAGTTCTTAACAAGCACCAATTTCTCTGTGGAACCACACCGAGGTGAAATGAGACCAAGTACTAATTACCTTTTTAACTTGTATGCAACTTGTATGGTCTTTGTACTAATTAAATTTGTATTGTCATAATTTCGTTTTTTTTTATCTTTGTTATGTTGTATGTTAAGGGTTTAAAATAATTAATTTTGGGATATTATAAAATGAATGTAAAAAATAAATGAATAAGAATATAAAAAAAATCTTATGAATCTAAAAAATGGAAATTGAGGATTTTACCCTCTTTTTCAAAAAAAAAAAAAAAAATACCAAATAACCAAATAACCCTATTTTTAAAAAAATTCGGATTTTACCCTGAATTGGCGACCCTATTTTTTTTTACTTATCCGCCAATTTTCTATCTATGAATTCCTATGTTATCTCTCCTATTCAACTTCTGGTGCCAATTGAATTGGCGAATCAAAATGTTTGTAATTAGAAAATTATGAAAACATGTTCATTTCTTAGTTGCACACTTGATTCGCACTCCTTGTCTGCATTCTAAATGTATTTATAATTCTATTAAAAAATATGTATATTAAATGAAAAAAAAAAGTATTTATACCTTAGTTACAAGGATAGCAAATATATTAAAGCTTTAGTTTTTACTTCAACAAATTCTTTAACTTGAATTTTCTTATGACCGGTTAACAAAAAAGTGATAAGCACTTTGTATAACATTTTAAATATATATATATATTTTGCGTAAAAATTAGGGTCACACACTCACCCCCCTTATTATGAAAGTTTGTAATTCGTTTTGAGTTTGATTCGAAAAAGTTTTTCTTTTAGAATTATGAAAAGACAAAACAACAAATAACCTAATTAGGTTCATCAATTTTGAATTGGCTCTTAGAGACATGGTGGGCTGACAAAGAAGTAAGAAAAAAGAAAAGAATAGAGTCGTCAATTGAATTGAAGGACCGATATTTGGTCCGACCAGCTCAATTTGTTCCGCTAATTTCTGACTGCTCAATTTATTCCGCCAATTGGATTGGCGGATAGGGTACAATCTGATTTTTTTTTTTTTAAATGGGGTTATATTGTGTTTTTTTTTTTGGAGATGGTGAAAATGAAAATTTCGGTACCGTAGGGATTGGATGTTAGAAATATGAATTCAATTCGAAAATTTTCAGATTCTGTTCATCCATACCAGGGTAGTCTAATTGAGGACATGGACATGATACTATTTATAATATGGTTGATATATATAGATACAAATTTAATCTTATCCGTTACTGAAGATGGATTTATCCTTATCTAGATAATAATGATAAGAATTAGTTTAATTTAGTTAAAATTCAACAATTAGATCCCATAGGAAAGATATATTAGATCAAATAGTAATATAAATATTTGGCTCGGTACTTTTTATATATATATCATTCAATGCGGCGGTAACAAGTTAGCAGCAACAACAATATCTATATGATCATGTTTGATTGTGGAGTAAGAAGTAGAGTAAACTCCTAACTCCATCAAACAAGGAGTAAAATAAAAATAAGATGGAGTAAGATATGAGTTAATCTAGAGTAAGTTACTCCATTTTTTCAGGTGGATGAACTTACTGTTGGAATAAATATCATAACAATTCAGATAGTTAAATAAAAAATAAACAAGTTGAAACAAACTCGGATCATGTACGAGACACTGTTCTTAAGCATATTATGTCTCATCGTGCAAGATGGAACTGCAACCAAGATAATCCGAAGTTGTCGCTTCTTAGACACGCCATGGAAGTGATTGACAATAACTCCGCAATATCCAATAATTGATCAGATTAATAATAATTGGTGATAAAATGGAAAATGGGGAATCAATCAAAATTGATATCTCATATGAAAGTAAATCAGAGGAGATTTTATTTTATTTCATTCTCTAATACAATACAGAGAAAGGGTATCTCTTAATTGGAGTGAGTGAGCCGTTTATTTTTCAGATACTAACTGAGAGAGAGAGATAGATCTGATTCTAATTGAAAAGGATTAAGATATGTACTATTACTTATCCGTAACCGTAATAAGAACAAAACAAATGAAAAGAAACGCCTCTGGGTAATCATTATCAGAGAGTGAGAGGGTCAGGCGCCCCTTTATAACACAAGGGTAATTATATCTTCCCTCATATATCTATCTCCCATTTCATCCCTCAACTAACTAACTACCTTTTCTAACTATAATTCAAAATTCTAACTACCTAATGGTCCTACAAATTAATTATTAAATTTTCTCCATTTATTTCTTTCCTCTTTCTCCCTCCCTCTCCCAACTCTCCCACCTCTCCCTCTCCACCTCCGCCTCCACCTCCGCCCGCCTCTCCCACCTCTCCCTCTGCGCCTCCGCCCGCCTCTCCCACCTCTCCCTCTCGGCCTCCCTCTCCCACCTCCACCTCCACCTCCGTCTCCCACCTCCCACCTCCGCCTCCTCTCTCTCCCACCTCTGCCTCCGCCGGAGTAGATCCATCACTGTCGACCGCCGGGTCAGATCCGAGTTATTTGCAAAAAACAAAGCTTCATTAATGGTGAATTAGAACAGTGCGTACTAAGTACATATGGATGAATACTTAATGTTTTAGAGATGAATACTTCAACGTTTATGGATGAATACTTAATATCTTAGGCATAAATACTTTAACTTATATGTATGAATACTTGATATCTTATGGATGAATATTATTTGGCTGCTCTTGTAAAATTAATCGAGGTATACTTGATACATTAACTATTTACACTTACACGATGAGGATGAATAGTTGCTTAATGCGGGATGAATACTTGCATGACGAGGGTGAATACTTGTGCAACGGACAACTCAAAAGTATGTCATCATGGATCTCATTTGAAAGAGAAAATTATTTAGAAAACATTCGTGGATTTAGATTTGTAAAATTCCTCACAGATCGTCAGAAATATTAGTTAGATTGAACGGAGAAAAAAAAACCCATATCTAAAAACGTGTAAAAGATGAGTGATTGATGAGGATGAATACTTGCTTAATGCGGGATGAATACTTGCATGACGAGGTGTGAATACTTGTGCAACGGACAACTCGAAAGTATGTCATCATGGATCTCATTTGAAAGAGAAAATTATTTAGAAGACATTCGTGGTTTTAGATTTGCAAAATTCCTCACAGATCGTCAGAAATATTGGTTAGATTGAACGGAGAAAAAAAAACCCATCTCTAAAAACGTGTAAAAGATGAATGATTTATGTGTCCAAATATGCTTCTATTGCAAAGATGAATACATTTATATAGATGGATGAATGCTAGTTGTGTTACAGATGAATACTTTTTTTGCAAATTTCTAAAATGAGCTGAAGGTAGTTAGAAGTCCCCCACTTAATTAATGCGCTGACGGTTATGCGGTCCCCCACTTAATTAATGCTCTGACAGTTGTGCGGTCTCCCACACATGTTGTTTGTCCCCTACTTTCTTGTTGTAATATATCCAAATATGTTTCTATTGCAAATGTGAATACCTTCATATAGATGGATAAATACTAGTTGTGCTACATATGAATACTTCTGCAAATTCCTAAAATACACTGACAGTTATAAATTCTAACTAACTAACTATCTTAATTAATGCAACTGACGGGGGATGAAACGGGGGATTGTTCACGGGGGAGAGCTAGGCGGACCCTTATAACAATGGTTTCTTGTGTATAATTTATTAATGATAATTACAAGAAGAAATAATTAGGAAATACTTAATCTACTATTTAATGGAATTTTCAAATGAGCCCACAGATTTTAGATATTACAAATGATGAACTTTTTTTTTGAAAATTTTCACAGAAACTGTGAAGTTGTGAGGGGGAGTCGAACTCTTGACCTTTGAGTACAGCCTTAGGACTTTTTCCTAACCAACTGTGCTACCTCTCATTTCTCACAAATGATGAAATTTTGAGTTTTTAAATTAAAGTTTCAATACTTACTCCACCTATAAGACCCATTATCATAAAAAGATGTTAATTTCTCAACATCTTACTTCTCTAGATGAATTAATTTAAGTTAAAAAGTTCATCTACCAAATAAGATGTAAAATATGTGAGTTGACTTAGTTACTCCATAAATCATTTTATTATTAGTTCTCCAAATTGTTAGGCATAAAAGGCGTGATCCAGAAGGATTATTTTTTTATCTAATATTTTTAGAGAGACAAGACCCGATACTCAAAGATGTCATAATGTTTTTATTCACATCTTAATACTTACCTAACTGCTCTATAATTCTTTGTTTTTTTGTGCTTTTTGCACCTTGCGGGGCCTAAACTTGTTCCCTATAATAAAATGATATTAATAAGTAGAGGAGGGTTCCAATGCACCCAAATTTCTATGCTCCCAATGCATCCAAATTTTTATTTTATTTATCTCTATTCTCAAAGTCTGAACAGTCGATCTGAACCGCTCAACATGATCTTCATAATAAATTATGCTTGGAGACCAAATTTTATATTTTTTAGAATTTTTTTACTATTTTTTAAGACATGTACAAAATCATTGTTTTAAGGAGATTCTGGACCATCCGATAAAGTGATTTTGTATCTATCTTAAAAAATAGTAAAAAAATTCTAAAAAATATAAAATTTGGTCTCCAAGCATATTTTATTATGAAGGTCATGTTGAACGGTTCAGATCGACTGTTCAGACTTTGAAAATAGAGAAAATAAGGATTGGGTGCATTGTGAGCATAGAAAATAGGGTGCATTGGAACCCTCCTCTAATAAGTATTTATACTGACACCTTATTCAAAATTTAAGATGTTAAAAGCAGTTGTCCTTAGATCTCTAGATACTGTGCAATATGCAGAATGGTTAGAGATATTAGACATCATTAGTCACTTATCATATACACACTTAGATGATAGGGTCAGTTGGAGATGAGAATCCAATTAGGTCTTTATATAAATTTCTCAATTTTAGAGGTATTACACCTAAAAATGCAATGTTATGGTGGAAAATACCAATACATTAGAATCTTTATGTGGCTAACTCATAAAAATAGAATATTAACAATTGACAATTTGAGAAAAAAATGATGTTATTTGTCAATTTATCAACAACCAGAATCCATTAATCACTTATTTGTTACATGTCCTTTCACAAAGCAAATATGGTTTTTTATGGGCTCATGTCAAAATGTCAGTATACAGTGGACCAAATTTTCGGATATCATAAGTTTGCAAATCAATTGGCTTCTACACATAGAGCATCTTTCTTGTTAGCATTCAGTGCAGTGTGCTGGACCCTATGGAAGCATCACAATGAACTCTGTTTTGAAACTGGTAAGAAAAAACCAGTTAGATAATTTTACTTATCATCTCCCTTGTGCATTATTAGACAAGCAAGGTGAAACATCATGTGACAGAGTCACAACCTTGTGGCTCCCAGTGAACATGGATGTTCTGCCACTTGCCAGTTGACATCCAAATGAGTTTGCAGAAGAGCCAAATATGTGGATGAAATAGGGAACTAGTTGGTACCATATGCAGAAGAAGAAAACTAGAAGATGGATTCAGGCTGCAAAGCCAATTTTTGTTATTACCAAACTTAACCTCAGCCTTATTGAGTGGCTTAACTTTCAGGATAAAAGTGTTTACTTTGTTGGTTTTTGGTTGCCTCCAACTGATGATTAACTTTGTTATTAATCTTTTTGGTTTGTGGTGGTTTTCAACTGAGTTACAGCTGATGCGTATGTCTGTTAGGGACTTTTATTTTACTGTTATTAGGATATGAACTAATTGGCTGTAAGTTAACTATTTTGAAGAGGAGCGGTCATATTTTCCAGAAAAATGTTATATACATGAGACAATAACCGCCGCGAAATGCGGATGGGACCCAAGTTTTTATTGTCCTTAACTTGATTATCTAAGAAAATATAAAAGCAGGAATTTCATTTTGAAAACAAATTTCTATATCCACCTTTCACCAATAATTAATTGTAATTATAATACTACGATGTTCAGTTTCCTCCTCACCCCATAGAAATTCCAGCATGTAAAATGAGGGGAGCAAGCTATCTTGGCAAATTATTCTTTGATCAATTTTAAAACCAGAAACTTCCTTTAGCAACAGCATAAAAGATCAATTTTACATGTACAATTCATTAATTGTAAACACTTGAAGGTTTACTTTGCACCTCATTCAGACACATGTATATAGGACAAGCTATCTTGACAACTCTCGTTGGAACTATGACTAGCATCATCTAGTTCATCATCAACTTGATTTTCATCATAACCATCATCCTCATCATGATCATTAAGATCACTGGCAACGATATTATCAGTATAAACATCATCATCAATGTCATCATTATTATCCTCCTCTCCATTACCTTTACCATAATTAAAACCTTCAAGATAAGCTTCATCAGCATCATCCTACAGGGACACACACGATAAAGAGGCATCATTAGTTTCTATCGTGGTGGAGCCAGAATTTTTTTAAATGGGAGTCATATATCATATCAAACATTGATATTAATAAATTGGTTATACCAAAAATATAAAATTATAACTATGGGAGTAATAATTGAACACCTTTTAAGTATCTATAGAGGTCAAATATGAATTTTATTTAAAAGATGTGTATAACATAAAAAAAATACTGCATAAACATGTTTAATTTGACAAACAAATGGGGGACATTGAATCCCATTGTTGTATCTGCCTATAATTTCCATGCTTTCTGGCTATTAGTTTTCCAAATCAAATTCAATTTACATTCCATAAAACTTCTGTAGAAGTTTCTGGTTTACCTCTGAGCTATCATCTTCAGAGGAATAAGCAGAGTCGAGTTTTGCATATAAATCCTCATCTCCTTTATCTTTTGTGTTTTCCACTTGTTTCTGAAATTTGGAAAATCAGATATTAAACAACTCATCAATGCTCAAACACAATTTTCAATACAATTCAAAGAGGTAAGTGAGGATTACCAGTTCAGATTTTAGTTGCTCCACCTTTCTGCTTAACCTTGAAATATGGTTCTTAAGTGCCTGAAATGAGGAAAAAACACAAATATCACATGGAAATCTAATAGTTCCATTTCAAGTTTATGGGTTTATAATTTTTATTCATAATTTTCTCTTTTAATTGCCTTTTCCTCGCTTCCCTGCCCATGAAGCCAATTATGGTATAGTAATACCAAATACTGGAACTAAAGTTGCCCACTACAACCATGTGAAACCAGGAAGCATGCCTAATAGTAACTCGAGAGATCTGAAGAATCTTGAGTCCTGAACTGAAGCAACTCACAACTCAAACTAATCCATCATCAGGGCTGAAGTTAACTTGGAAGTCGGGAAACATTCACACACCCAAATTTGACCCAACCTGATCCGAATCAAAGAGAACTTATCTGAGCCAAAAAAACCGGCTGCTACTGTAAACAATGTTTGCTAGGATAATCATAGGACATGACCGAGACTTGAACATGGTTTTGGTTAAATCCATATCAGATGTAACCAAACCATCTCTAAACAACCAGAGACCAAAAATTGATTTGAAATGGAAATTGCCTGCACCCCATTACTAAACACCCAAAAAAACCTTGCTTGACCCAACAAAACAAATATTAACCCAGAAAAAAAAAAGATCCAATGACCTTTTTGCCATCTCAGACTATGGTATCAAAAGTCAAAACACTAACCTCATGCCTCTGCAGCTCGATGGATCGTGCAAGAGCCTTTCTCTTGGTCAAAAGATTAGTGGGTCTCAACTTAGTAGGCCGCTGGTACGACTTGCCCCGGTACAGGACCATAGCGTACCCCTTGGAGATCTTGTCAACCGATACCAGCACGCCGCCGCTTTCAGCCTCCAGAGACAAGGCTATGTGTCTGACTTCATTAAAATTCTTTGAGTTGATAAGAACTTTGACCAGTTCACGGTACTTCCAATGCAGGTGCATGTTTTCCACTGTACCGTCAAACACTCGTCTCCTGCCTGGTACAGCTCATATTTAGTATTTGATGGCCATTATGTATTTAAATTTGGTAATTTGGTGTATTTGTAATAGAAGCTAATTTTTCTTGAAAATTTTGTAGTACAACCAAAATTCAAGACAATAGACTATTTGCAGATTATATCCAATATTTTGTTATTTTGTAAGTCTAGCATATTTCTCATGTTTAGACTGACTTGGGAAAAAAAAACTTTTCTTAATGTGCAAATAATGATATCAATCCAACATTTCTCAAATAACAGACATCTGGTATGATCATCTGCATATTTACCTCCTTTTCTTATTTTCCTTTACAAGCTACAACCAATGATACAGAAATATCTGCAAATGGCTACCAGTATGGCCCTTGAAATTTCAATTTTAGTTACAATAAAAAAACAAATCAAAAGAACAACAGATACCAAGCAGCAAATAGGCCTTCATCCTCAAACCGAGCTTGCGAAACATGAACCGCTCCTCATCAGTTATTGTTTCTGGCTCTTGTAAAGGTATTGTTGGCTTCAAATTCTCTTCAACTTTTTCTAATGCTCTCTCCGCACCACTTATCTTCCTTTCGGCCTTTTTTAAATAGAAGAACGGAAAATAGAGAATTTAATACAACCACATGCTTTTGTTTACAGCTAGAGCATGAAATTAATATGCTAATCCTATTAAGAAATCTAAGAAGCTGGTTTAGTGGGAAATGGAGAGTATAAATAACAAGACGGACTTTCAAAAGTTCCCAGAAAGCAAAAATATCTCATCATTATAAAACAAGACTATCTCATATGTCTCTCTTAAACATGGAATTTGTTACACATATCTAAGGAAAGTGTGAAGGGAAAGGGCTAGAATTGGTGCTTTCCGTTTTCTGTGGCATATACAATGTTGCAAATGAAATTGCACCAAATAATAAAGCTACATCCCATTATCTACCTAAAAGGAAAAGTAAAAAGTAAAAATTGCAATAGGCCCTACATTATGAAGAAATGTCGAAAAGCCCCGTATTTCTCAGAAATTACAAAAAGCAGTTGTGAAGAAACTAAAGCAAACAATTACCTCTTTGGGAGCTTTCAGGATTAGTTTATTATGCACTCACAATAGGTTAAGCAATGTCTTAAAATTGCATTGATCATCAATATCTATTGTTGAAATTAATGCTTAAAGATATTAAATTTGAACTGTCATGCATCAAAAACCAAAAATAATGAATCAACAACCTTTAAATGGAGGTTTTTCATTATTATTATAGGAAAATGTTGTCTTCTTCTCTGAATAATTAACCAGTATATTGACCATGTAATGTAACACACAGTGGGTTCAGTTTTCTTTATTTATAGTTTAGTTCAGGTTTATTTTCTTTTTTGCAAACTTTGGTAATATTGGATCTTTTGCAATTCTTGGTATTGTGCAAAAGTCTTTTTACAAATTAATCAAAATAAGTTTTACCAAATAAAGCTTCCTCTCAAGCTTTCTGACAAGGTGAGCATGCCTAGCCCGCTCCACCTCCCTTCTCATCATCTCTTCATGCCCTTCATAAAGTATATTACCATACTTTAAATTGGCCTCAAGGGTTTCCTCTAAAGTACCTGTTCCACTGGGTCCACAATTCGTGCAGGTACCAACGGAGAAAGAGGAGGCAGCTCTTAACCGCGCCTGTTCCTCCTCGTCTTGAAAAGCTGCTAGTCTCTCTCTCTCTAACAATACCTCAGTTATGTCCGAGGAGAGGAAATTTTTACCACGGTAAAAAACAATGAAGTCCTTGTTACGCGAGAGAATCATCCCCCCGGTAAGTTTCTGAGGTCAAACAATTAAAATTTTACTACTCCACAGATATAATTTAGCATAGTAATACATGCATGTATACTGTGTATTAGTCATACTATATTCAACACCTACAAGGCCAGAATGTAATTATAAATGCTCAACATGTATATATAGGTGGATCGGTTAATAATATGTACTCCATCACGTGCACTGAAAATCAAGTTACATGCATTAAAGTACCATGTCTAAATGCTAAACTATAAAGGATTGGTTATACTAACAACAAACTTATTTTGACAACTGCGAGAACCAATACGAAGCTGGTCAAAATCAAAATATTTCAATCATAGAGATGTTCTCTATAATTAGATAAGACGTGCATATAATTTGGTGAAACCCATTGAGCGTTGTGAAAAAGTAAATGGTTCAATTATGTCAGCATTTGATCATATATCCAAATGATTCTCAAATTACACCAAAATTTAATACAGAGTATCCTAAACAACAAAGAACAAATCTATAATTTTAGTTTCTGATTTTGAAGATTTTTGACGTAGGCTATCATGGTTGTCAGGGTGACACTTCCCAAGTATAGATGGTCAATTTATTCCTCTCAATTATTTTTCTTTAGTAAAGTTACCTTGATATCCTCGGCCATTCTTTCACTAGTGGTGAGTGGTACGCCTCGTTTCAAAGCAACCTTTGCAATGCTACTTTTTTCCCATAGTCTTACCATAGCTGCTGCCAAGCCTTCATGCTGTCTACTTCTACCTACAGATTTAAGAAGACAACACAAGTAAAACATAAAATAACTGGTAAAAAAAAAAAATTAAATGGGCGACTCAGGTAAAACCAACCAAAATGACCAAATTATCTGTGTTGCTTTTCATTGTAATTCAACCAAGCTATTAAAAGGAGACTCTTAGCATTAGTTCAATGCGAGCTCATTATTAACGAACTACAGGACTAGTTAGTGAACGGGCGAAAATTGCCAACTTTAAACGTGATTCATTTTATCACAATACTCTACTATTTTGGTTTCACTAACCAAAAGGCATTGACCTTTAGATGCAAGAAAAGAGTAAGTGTAATTTTGCAAGTATATATACCAAGTGCAAAATGGGGAGGCAATGTCCTCGCAAGCCTCTTCAAACCAGTGCTGTCCTTTAAACCAAGAGAGGACTTGACACCATATGGCAAAATTCGGTAAGGCGGCTTGTACCCAGATACCACACCTGGTAACAGATCTGCATCCACCGGCAATGGGTCAGATCCAGGCCAGTCAGTATATCTCGGCCCCAGCTCGTCCAATAGCTTGTCAATTTCATTTTCATACTCAATCTTTGGCTCTGATACATTCTCATTTTTTATTTTTCTTTCATCCTGGCGTGTGTCTAGGGTTTTGGGCCATTCCTTCCGGTACGGTACTCTTTCTTGTTTTGGAATCTCGTAGCTGACGCCGCGATATAGAGAAATTGAGGAGCCAGATCGCCATATCACAAGACCCCCAGATTTTCTCTATATTTTGTCAAAGGGAAGCTCAGTTAGTGCACAGAACACACAAGGTAATTTCCCTTCAATTTTTTACTGCTAATTTTATGTACTTTCTATATGAATTTGATTCATGCTGCAATAATGTATCTAAGTTCTAATGCAAGATCAGCATTCTCACCTAGGTATCAGGAGGGCTACACTGCAATTGACTCAATACTGGCAGGGCAATAGCACTGACTTGTGCTAGTGGTAATTGTTCACTACCAGACTAACCAGCCCATCATTCAGTACTCTTACTGGTACCAGAGGGCGGTACCAATAAAATCATTCAGAATCAGCACAGATACCAGATGATGGCACATACAAATAATTTGTTACGAGCAACAATAGCCAAAAATCAAAACTGCACCTCTAGAATCTCATGCATGCGCTTCATGTTGAGAGCTGACGTGCCCTCGCACTTCAGTCGTACCACCTCGTCCGTTCTCCATTTATCACGTATGGCGTCGACAATTTCTTTCGTCACACCGATCCCTTTGATCTTTATTTTTGACTTCTGTCTAATTGCCACGTGTCTCAGCCTTCTTAGTTCGGCAGTTGGCAGTGTCAGCTCCGCAAGAGAGGTCTTGCTTCTCTTCCTCCTATCCTGTCATAGGATCACAGTGCCACAATAGTTCAAATTAACTACTAAATTTCTTTTCTTTTGGGGTGGTGGCTCGTCTGTTCACAAATTGAACTAAGAAAATAGAATAATTAGGATGTAAGATAGTTTTGCACGTACAGCTTAATGCCACTTATTTTTAGAACTCTAGTATCCGTGTGCATCTTCCGTTATATTAAGTGTTCTGTTCTACTGGAGATGTTCATTTCTGGTACAGTACAGCCTTGCTTGCTACTGAATAACTAAACAGAAAAGAGTAACGGGTATAAAAAAGTACCTCTTGCTTCTCTTTCAAGCTCTTCTCCCTCTCCCATGGAAACTTGACCTCCTCTTTCAAATCCAACCCCAAACCACCTCGTGAATTCGGCAGAATTCCATCCTCTGAATAAAATATATCCTCAACCGAACCTTTTTCGGGTAAGGGCGGCGGCGCCTCCTTCTTCTCTTCTGACTCATCAATGTACCCGAATTTCTTCAAGCTTTCCACAATTTTTGCCATGGTGGTGGTACCAGTACTTGGGCTGGTACCAACTTCATCTCCATTACTTGAAAGACCGCCTCGATAGTCTACAACGGATTGTGGTCGCTTGGGAAGAGAGAGAGGGCAATTTTGGGAGGAAGACGAGAAAGGCGCGTAGCTTGAACCGGGAAGAAGTTGTGTTTGGGAAAGGTTTGAGAGGAGAGAGAGGGTGGTTCTGGAAGGGAATTGGAAAAGAGAGAAAGGTGGATGGTGTAAATGAAATGAATGAGAAATATGCATTTTACTATTTTAGAGATGAAGACTGAAGAGGAGGATGAAGTGCTTTGTGGATTTATGGAGCCATGGAGGGTTGGTTTATTGTGCACGGGGAAAATCAATAAAAATCAATGAGAAACTCCGTTATCCGACTGCGAGAGTGAGAACGAATTGGATTAGACCGAACCAAACCGGATCCGACTCGACTAATAAGTGTAATTTGAGCTGGTTCGATTCTATTCGTATTCGTACTTGATTTGCACCATCTCAGCGATTCTATAATTTACAGGGGCGTGACCGCCATCTGAATGAACTCGACCAAGTTTAATCCACGGAATTTATTCAAGTCATAACTTTTTATATGTTTCACAAAAATTAAAAATCACCTTCTCCGCAATTGTCATTCAGGGAAGAAGTTACAGTGTGTAGTGGAGTTGGAAGTTGCTATCAGATAAAATCAGAGGTTATTATGAACATGATAATACATTACTTAAAATGATGACTTATCCAACATGATAATCAGAGGTTACTGTCAGCCTTGACAATGAACTTGAAAATGTTGTCTGTAACATAAATATTGCATTTAGTTGCAAACTTCTTTCCTATAATAGTTTGTTTGTTGCATGCATGAAACAAAAACTATTTTGGGAGGATGTTCATGCTATAGCAATTTTTTCATTCTTTTAAATTTTGTATAATCTCTTGATTGACATTTTTTAAATCAGGCAATGTATATATTTGTGATACTGATGAAACAGTTAATCACTTATTTGCAAACTAGCTTAGCAAATATGATTTTGGCTAGGGCTAAATCAACATTACTATAGACAATGAAATTCTATGAAAGATGTTTTCAATTTTGCATTATCGCTTTCTTTTACTCAAAGACATACAAGACTAAGAATACAATGTGGCTCCCACTAACTTTCTTGTATACACAAGATTCTTCTTCGCATTAGATGAATCCAAGGTGTTTAACCTTATCATCGAAGAGTTTGTTCCAACTCCTTGATGCTTGCTTCAATCCATAAATAGATCTTTAAAGTTTGCATACTTTACTGGCATACTTTGGATCTTTAAAATCTTAAGGTTGTACCATGTACACATCCTCTTCTAAGTTCACATTTAGGAACACTGTTTTGACATCTATTTGACATATTTTATAATCATGAAATGCGGCGATGGCTAGCAAAATCCGAATAGACTTAAACATAGCAACAAGTGAAAATGTTTCCTCATAATTAATTTCTTGAACTTGACTAAATCCTTTTGCGACTAGTCTAGCTTTGTATGTTGTCATGTTGCCATCCCTGTCTATCTTTCTCTTGAAAACCCATTTATTTTGTATGGCTTTATTTCCTTGAGGAAGATATGTCAAGTCCCAAACTTGATTGTCATATATGGATTGCATTTCAAATTTCATGACTTCGTACCATGATTGGGAGTCATCTCTACCCATTTCTTCTTGGAAGGTCAACGAATCTTTAGTGTCAATCACTAAGATTTCATGAAGGCCTAGATAGATATCAGGTTTCTTTCTTACCCTCATTGACTTTCTTGGTTATTGTGGTTCTTCTTGAACATCTTCCTCAATTTCTTGTGGAATAGGTTCAAGCTCAACTTGCATTGATCGAACACTCGGTGGTGATGTGTGAACCTCTTCCTCAATCGTTTGAGAAATCTGTTCAAACATGCTCCCACTAACCATAGGAATGATAGTTGGGATATCTTGATCCTTATGATCTTGCAGTGTCTCTTGAGTTTCCTCAAGCGTTACACTACTCTCACTACTTCTCAATTTTTCAAAAAATTCTACCTTTAAGAATATTGCACCATTTTCAACAAGTATTCTATTTGTTGACTTGTGCTAGAAGTAGTATCATTTCGTTTCTTTAGGATAACCAATAAAGAAGCACTTATCCGCTTTGGGTTCAAGCTTGGTTGATGTCAAACGTTTGACGTAAGCCTTGCATCTCCAAATCTTGAGAAATTATAGGTTATGAGCCTTTCCTAACCATAACTCGTAAGGAGTTTTCTCGACGGATTTCGAAGGAACTAGGTTTAGTGTGTAAGTCACGGTATGGAGTGCATATCCCCAAAGATAAAGAGGCAATTCGGTTTGGCACATCATTGATCGAACCATGTCAAGCAATGTTCAATTTCTCCTTTCGGATACACCATTCCATTGAGGTGTACCAGGTGGAGTAAGTTGTGGTATGATACCATACTCCTTCAGGTATGCACCAAATTCATTACTTAAGTATTCTCCTCCGCGATCAGTTCGCAAGCTTTAATTCTCTTATCAAATTAGTTCTCTACTTCATTATTGAATTCTTTGAACTTGCCAAAGACTTCACTTTTGTTCTTCATAAGATAAATATAGCTAGAGCGACTATAATCATATATGAAAATGATGAAATAACTGTAACCATCTCTTGCACTTGTGCTTATTAGACCACATACATCGGAATGTATCAATTACAACAAGTCTTTTGCCCTTGTACTTGCAAACCAAATGAATTTGTACACAACAGTAAAATCTGCTAGACCATTGGATCAATGATTTTCAAAGTGGCTTAATAAATAGTAAAAAAATTCTAAAAAATGTAAAATTTGGTTTGCAAGTACATATTCATATGGAGATCATGTTGAACGGTTCAGATCGACCGTTAGAATTTTGAAAACTCAAAAAGTGAGCCGTAGCACGGAGGGCTCTATGCTACGCGTAGCACTGTCATATATATATATAGAGAGAGAGAGTATGGCTAATTTGCTGCTAGTAGCATTTCGGCCAGCTGCTGCCGGGGCTATATTTAGCCATACGATGTTCAAACAACAAATCCAAACCGTTAGATGTGATCTATATATTAAAATCTACTTGGAGACCAAATTTTACATTTTTTGGAATTTTTTTACTATTTATTAAGCCACTTTGAAAATTCCAGATCATATGGTCCAGACTGTTTTTACTGTTCACCCGGATCAGCAATTTTCAAAGTGGATTAATAAATAGTAAAAAAATTCCAAAAAATGTAAAATTTGGTCTCCAAGTAGATTTTAATATATAGATCACATCTAACGGTTTGGATTTGTTGTTTGAACATCGTATGGCTAAATATAGCCCCGGCAGCAGCTGGCCGAAATGCTACTAGCAGCAAATTAGCCATACTCTCTCTCTCTATATATATATATGACAGTGCTACGCGTAGCATAGAGCCCTCCGTGCTACGGCTCACTTTTTGAGTTTTCAAAATTCTAACGGTCGATCTGAACCGTTCAACATGATCTGATCTCCATATGAATATGTACTTGCAAACCAAATTTTACATTTTTTAGATTTTTTTTACTATTTTTTTAGATAGGTAGAAAAACACTTGATCTGAATGGTATAGAATTTTCAGATCAAGTGATTTTCTACCTATCTAAAAAAATAGTAAAAAAATTCTAAAAATGTAAAATTTGATTTGCAAGTACATATTCATATAGAGATCATGTTAAATGGTTCGGATCAACCGTTAGAATTTTGAAAACTCAAATATTGAGCTGTAACACGGAGGTCCTCAATGCTATCCATAGCATATTAGCAATTTCCTATATATATAATATATGCCGGGTTTAATTTTTAGAATACATTTAACCTCGAGCATTTCGATTTTATTATTTTAAGTTTTACGATCTTTGCTGCATGTGATACAATCATAGTATCATACAATAGACAGACCTGCCATTTCAATCCAGGATTTATAATGGGAAGCCATGCATATGGAACAATTTTCGAACAATTTTCGCCATTTATGTAAACTTGCTCCATGAACAGCTACATATATAGCTGGCTTTCTAGACAAAACCTGAAAAGTGAAAACCCCTCGTTTACAACTGACTAGTGACGATCTGAACTCACTGATAGAGCTTGTGGGTCCCCAAATTTTTATTAATAAAAAATAAATAAATAAATATCGACAATGGATAATAATAACGTGATTATCTGTGATGTTCAAATGACGTTATAGATCAAAACGTCTAAATTAGCGAAATCACATTAACTACTAATTAACGCAACCGCAAACTTTGGCTGTGTACTATCCCGTCCTGGTGCTCAGTGAAAAAGAAAATTAAATGCTAGCCGTTTTGGTCTACCACGTCCAGACATTTTGAATAATTAAACGCCAACAATAATATCGGTTCTCCATTTTACGTACAGTTATTTTATACATCTTTATACTTCAGACATACTAAGGAATCCAATTAGTTACCATAGTGACAAATCAAAAGTTCCGGTTCGGTTCGGCGAGGTCAAAAATTCATGATTCGGGTATAATTCGGAAATAATTCGATACCACAAGAAAGTAAAAAAAGAAAAAAACCCAAAAATAAATATATATCTACTTATTTTAATTTTTTAATTTTTCAACTGTTTTAATAAAGAGGAAAAATAAATATTTGAGAAGTGTTAAGAATTTGGTATATATCATATTTGAAATTCAAAAGTCAATTTATTATAAAAAAATGTCAATTACGAACTTACTGTGGTACCTGTTCATATTTGAGTTGGGGTTCCTAATCATATTTGATAATCGATAATGATACCCACGTGGTGGGGTCCCCTTATATTTCAAAATTCAAAATTGTGCTCAGTAGGCTAAGTCTCACCCACGTGCGTGCGTTCCTCCAGACTTTCGCTCAAGCACAGAGCCACGCAACAGCGACGAATTTTTCGAATAAAATGCGAATAATTCGTAAAAAACGTTTTATTCGCGTTTTATTCGCGAATAAATCGGTAAAAGTTCGGTCAACCGTTTTATTCGTTGTTCGGTTTGGAAACCTCCAAAAAACATTTTATTCGCGAATAAAACGCGAATCATGTTACTATGTTAGTTACAGCCACATCAGCGATAACTAATCAAGTAAAATAAGTATTATGATAAAGATGTTATTAGATATGTAATCTGTCATCTTGGAAACCCCGCTACATCACCACACGCTCACGCTGAATTCACGTCTCTCTCAATTCAACTTATTTTTTCCGCTGATCAGGCCGTGGTAGATCAAAACAGTCAACATTTAATTTTTTTTTTCACTGAGCATCAGACCGGGATAGTACACAACGTCCAGAGTCCACGGTTTCGCTAATCTGTACGTTTGATCTATAATGTCCTCTAAACGTTACAGACAATCACATTTTTCTTATAAGTCGAATTTCTCCCAATTCCTTTCCATTGTCGATATTTTATTTATTTATTTTTCTATTAATAAAATTTTCGGTTGTGGGTCCTCCAATAACCGTCTCCACATGCAAGGAATCCGTATCCTTGCGGATACAGCAAATCCCCTGGTAAAAGATCCTATTACAATACTACATCCTTCCGATATCAACGTGGCAAAATTTTATTCGTCTGATAGCTGTTTTATGTTTGGTTCTCAAAGCTAATCTAGATACGCTCCTGAGACGGTGCATGTAACTCCTGCCGACGTACGGTCTTAGAACAATGAAGTGGGTACACTGTTGTAACAGGGGACTCCTCGTTAGCCATTCATTTCCATCCACGAGTCTCAAGAGCCAAACAATCTCCACTTCTTCCTTCAATCTATTAATCGAAAAAGATTTCCCAATTCGGAACCCCTTATCCAATCAAGTCATTCAATTCTCACTTCATCTGAGCTAAAAAGGATAGATGAGTCTAATTTCTGTTCTAATTTATATCCGGGTCGACATTTCTAAATCCACTGAGAGAGATGTTGCCTTATCATCAACTGTTGCACGGAAGTAACATAAATAAATTCACATAAAACTAAAAGCACAAATTTAGACGCGGTCACGCTGATGACTAGGCCTAAATTTTTACACTGTGATCGTTTTACACAGAATCGATTCTCGAAGTCGCCATCTCTTTCGCGTTATTCGAGTTTCGTTCAATCGCCGATGCAGAATAATCTCAGCCGCGGATTGGTCAGATGAGGCAATCCGTGCTGCTCCCAAGGGTTCTTCTCTTGGGGCTGTTCTTCGTTGTTTTGCCTTTTTTTCTTATTATGATGCTCAATTTGCCATCCACCAATAGCAAATCTGGTTAAGTTTTGTTTTTTCCTTTTATTTGAGCATTTTGTTACAGTTTATTCTTATATTCTTATATTCTTATTCTTTTGCAGAATGGGACGAGTTCGGAAGAGAAAGCTCCGAATTGGTTAAGAATGTAAGGGCTTGATTGCTGAAAGTTTCGAAATTCCCATTTAAATTCAAGTAGTATGCTTCATGAACCAATCTACTGAAATATCTTACAATGGCGATAAATTTTTATATTAAAAAAAATCATCCGAAATTGTTCCAATTTCCCTGTTCCTCGATTGTCAGAATTTGCTTATAGGATGAGTACAGTATGGCCTTATGGGGTGGAATTTTGAAACATTTAGAATAGAGCCAGAGGTTGCACATTAATCTGGTTATTTTAGGGTATAATTAAATTCAATATTTTTCATATTGATAATTCAAGCGCAATTTTTTTATTTTAAAAAAGGACACCATATGTTAATTTGTCTTAATATGCCGTAACTTTTTGTAAGCAGGGGCACACTGGTGACTCCCATAAACTCAATGTCATTGAAGAGGTTATCTGTGCAACATACTTTATTTCTTCTTCTTCTTTTTTTCTCTCGAAGTTTTCTTATTTCTTTTGGATTGAATTAAGTTTTATTATGTCTTGATTTAGGATACTGAAGGAATTGTATATAAAGAAGAAACCCTTCAGACCCCTGTGATGAGAAGCAATGCCTCACTTGAAAAAGGCAACCCTTTTTGCAACTTTCGAGAAATTTGTAATTATTAAATATCAATTACTAACCATCAAATCTATGATTTCGTTATTTCATTTTTGTTTAAAATAATTAGGATTGGTATCTAACGGTAGAACATATAGAGAAGTTCGGAGTACTACTAGAGAGGTACGGCTCCCTACAAAGAAGTTAGATAACTGAGTAATTGTTATTACTTGCTTGCTCAATACTTATTTTCTGTTCAATAATCAAAGCACAGATAAACAAAGTATCAGTTGAAGTAAATAAAGACATAAGAGAGAAGATATGGGAGATGGAAGACCAGTTGATAATGGCACGGGCATATTTGCAGTTTGCCCCTCCTAATAGCAGCAACTCACACCTAGTCAAGGAGCTCAAGTTAAGGATCAAAGAGATTCAGAGGTTACTTGCTCATACTACTGCAAATTATCACTTATCTAGGAGGTAGGATGGAATAATAAAATGACATCTCTCTATCTTAATAGTACTTACCCCCCAACATTTCTTATATTTTTATCTCCAAAAGTAAAGGAATGTAAAGAAAAAAAAGAATAAGTAGAACATTTCTCTGCAGAATAAAAGACATTTGGAGCGTTACATATTTGCCCCTTGCTTGAGCTCTATAATCAGTTTTCATTTTATTTATTTGATTTTCTGCTGTCACATTCTGTTCTTTTTTTGTTAATAGAAAATCATTCATAGATTATGTGAAACATAATGTCTAGTTTGCAAAAGAACCCAGCAATAAAAAATTTATTTCCATAAAATTGAGATCAAGAACACTGCCCCAGTGCATTGCAGAAAATCCGCCAAATGGAGGCAACCTTATTCAGAGCACAAGCAGCATACCCAGACTGCTCTGCCATGGCATCTAAGCTACGGGTAATGACTTTCAATACGGAAGAACAGCTAAGAGCACAACAAAAACAAGCATCGTATTTGACACAAGTAGTGGCTAGAACCATGCCAAAGGGACTTCACTGCTTCTCTCTGAGCCTCATTTCAGAGTATTTTCAGATGGATGCGGAGAAGCGGGTGCTGCCGAGAGGGCATTTGGTTGAGGATCCTGATTTGTACCACTATGCAATTTTCTCAGATAATGTGCTTGCTTGCTCAGTGGTTGTCAACTCAACAATTTGCAATTCAAAGGTATTAGCTTCTGTATTTATTTTGTCCATGCCAAACTGATACCAGTCGGTTTTTGTTCCATTTATTTTCAGTTGGGATTTAGTTTTTTGGATAAAACTACAGCCTTATATGGGTGTTGGCCAAATTATTTGTTGGGTCATACCAATGCTGTGTGTACACCTTTTTTTTAATGCTACTGTTAACATCCATACAGAAATGTTGGCTCTAGCTATATGAGAAATGCTCTGCGGCCTTGGCCATTATTTCATATTTGCTCATAATATAAGTTTGTAAAGCATATGAAATCTATGTTTAATTGACAATCTGAAACCAACATCATTAGCGTGATACTCCACACTTCATGTATATCTGAAATTGTTGCAATCTTCTAATACAGGAGCCAGATAAAATTGTGTTTCACATAATAACTGATTCACAAAATTTTCCAACCATGTCAGCATGGTTTCTCCTAAACCCTCCCACTCCATCTACAATTCAAATCCAAGCAATAGAAAATTTAAAGCATCTCCCCTCCAATTTCTCCTCAACCTTCAAATTCCATGACCTACAAGACCTCCGATTCACATGTCCCAACTACCTCCGGTTCTATCTCCCACAGATATTCCCTTTTTTAAGCAAAGTATTACTTCTGGATCATGATGTGGTGGTGAGGAAGGACTTAGGGGAACTATGGCAGGTTGACATGGAAGGTAATGTCAACTTAGCGGTCGAGGCATGTGATGGCACAGGTTACTCATTCAATAGAATAAAAACCCTCCTTAATTTTTCTGATCCAATTTTGGCGAATAATTTTGATGGTGAAACCTGCATTTGGGCTTTTGGGATGAACTTATTTAACCTAGACGAGTGGCGGCGCCATGATCTGACAGATTCTTTCCATAAATGGCTTCAATTGGTAAGACAATCTTATTTAAATCAAAGATTACATTTTGACTGACACTGGTTATGGACCTGTGCTGCATCCAAGTGCTGTCACCACTAATAGTGGCCCTTCTAAGAAACTCTTTCATTATGTATGGATCAGGGCTTGCCATTTGTATATTTTGGTTCATTGTTCTTGTAGCTAGTACTATGTTCGAATAATATTTGATATTATTATTCTTTTTTGTAATATTGAAGGGAAAGGAGAGGCAGCTATGGAGTGGAGGAACCCTACCAATAGGTCAGATGGTATTTTACAATCATACCATTGCTCTTGACAGAAGTTGGCATTTGTTCGGCCTTGGGCAACCGAATTTTAGATTAGTTAGTGAACATGAACTAGAGAAAGCTGCGGTACTCCACTATAATGGGAACAGGAAACCCTGGCTGGAGATCTCCATTCCAAGATACAAGGTCTACTGGAAAAAGTACTTGAACTACAATAATTCATTTTTGCTACGATGCAATATTCATGAATAATTAATAGTTGAGGCTGACCATCTTGTAGTTAATTTTTTTTTTCATTGTATTTTTCCTTACTTTTCTCTATGCAGGCAGACTAATCAGTTAATTATACAGTAGCCACTTGATGCCCTCTGTTTTCTATGTTTAGATAGTAATAACGTATAATAAATATCAATCTATAAGGATTTTGGTCTTGTTACTACTTACTACATTACTGTTGCTATTGTTCTTATAATAATTATTGCTGCCATTTTTTTTCCCACTAATTTTATTGATTAACTCAATTGCACTGAGAGGTTGCAATGGTAAACAAGGAGGTATGTTGATGGAATGCATGATGGTGCGCGGTGGATATGCTTGTGCATCCTGTTTCCAACTGGTTTAGTTGCTTCGCGACAGAACCCCTAAGAATTCATATCTATCATAAGCTTAACGTACGACTAACAATTGGTACTGGTACTGCTGTACCAGTATACTGGTAATAGCTCAAAACAAAAACTATGTGTATAGAACAAAAAAATAAACGTTCCACATCAAAAGATTAACCAAGGATATGGACTGCAATTAAAAGCTGAGAACATTATACAATTATGCTAATGCATCCCTAAAAAGTAAAACTCACGCTTTGAACATCCAGTTACTAATTTTGAGAGAATTTAAAATTTAACTTAGCAAGTCAAGTGTTGATGCTCATACCAGTTAAGAATTTTTGCTTAAACAAGTTAAACTGATGAAGCATTGATACTATGTTTGACTTGGTCGTTTGACATGCATGCAACTAGATTTTCCATTCTACAATGTATAGAATAGTAATCATGCAAGTATTATTGCCCCCATGCATGTTGACCATTTTTCATAGTAGATATATATTATCCGGATCATGCCTTTGCCTTGTAACTGTCAACATATAACTGAGCCAACATACATGAACAGGAAACATTATTATCAAGACGTGAACAAATATTTTCATTATATAAAGCACGACAACTGCAAATTGGATTGTTCTTAACATGTTGAAATTATTTTGATTATTCAATTCAATAAAAAAAAAAAGGAACAGCTAATTAATTAGAAAAAACAATGGGCTTATCCTTGAACCAATTCAACACGTTGTAGACCACAGAATGGAATTTTGGGATTAAATTAAAATCTATTTACTTCCCTCGGTTGCGAAGGAAATTAAAGAAAGAAGAAACATATTTATTTAAATTCTTAATTAGGATTGATTGGTGCATTGAGGAGTGGTCAATCTTCACTTGTTTTCTTGAGGAGATTTATATTTGTTTATGCTAGAAAGCTATAGCTGCTTACCTGGATCCAGAAAGACAAAATGGTATATGAAATGTATAGTCACTCCATCAAAGAAAGGTTAACCTAAAATTCTTCTAGTGAGCCAAAGCCCAGAAATCAATTGGAGAATTTATATATTGACTTTGCTTTATTAAGATTATTTTTGGGGCAGAAGACATTACTTGCAAACTTTTATGTTAAGCAAGAACAAATCATTTTCTTAAACTAACAAAAACAATTGGTCATTGTATTTGAATTAAGTATAACAAGTTTTAATGAAGCATATATAAATTTGCCATGAACTTCCTTCCTGAATAAAAGTACTCTGCATCGCCCTCCAATGGATAAAAGATCGAAAGGAAGCACCACCGAGCGTTTGTTAGGGCCACCCACCCAATCTCCCTCAGGATCTCCTTCATCAACCCCAATATCATTTTCTGGTGATGTAATGTCAACAAAGCGGCGTCAATGGAGCTCCGGTCCACCAAACCTTGGTTCAATGCGGTACCGCACGGGCCGCCTCTCTAGCCCAATCCCCCCTCCATCACCCTCAGCTTCATCCACAGTTTCATCAAAAGATATTTTTACCGATGGATATTTTGACGACATGACCCCTGTGGGACAATTGTCACAACCAGATGTGCATCTAAACCCGATATGGCCTGATACAGTGATAAACTTGATCAAAAGGTCAACCTCTGATCCACACCAAGGAGACCCTTCCACCATCCACCGGGTACTGCATGAATTCCATAAAGCTATAGATGATCCTTATTCACCTAAGGTTGTTTGCCTTGGTCCTTACTTCCATTCCTACCGGCATTCACCTTCCCTTAAGCATATGCAAGACAACAAATGGTGGTGCTTACAAAGCCTCATATATCGTTACGGCGGCCTTTCTGAGCCAGGCAAGGCCTCTATATTGACGCAACGATGCATGATCCTTATGAAAGCAGTGGATGCACAGGTGCGCCAATCCTACTCTGATTCGATCTCATTGGATAATGAAGAACTTGCCGAGATGATGGTCCTTGATGGATGTTTCCTTCTTCACCTTTTGCTCCGGCATGCCCCATCAGGCATGATGAGGGAAGAAAGTCTACAGGAACTAGAGCAAGGTCAAAATCACACGAGCATCTCATCAAACCGACCATGGGTTTGGAACATGGTCATGTATGATCTCCTCCTAGTGGAGAACCAGATACCTTTCTCTGTCGTTGAGATCCTTTTCGACATTTTTAAGACCAAACATGATGAAAAAATTGATTTGTTGGCCTGTATGCTTAACCTCTTTTCCGAGATCCAGCCTCATGGTATATATATAGAGGATATTTCTTTGCTTAGAAATCGAGGATTTCACATCCACCATTTTTTGCACGCCTATTACCATTCTCTCATCCCACAAGTCAACCAAAAGGAGTATTCATCTTCAGTCTCTCCGCCTCTTTTGTCGCCTATATATATTGAGAGCACTATTGGTCTTAGTAAGCTTCTCGAAGAAGGAATAAGGATAAAAAACAATAAAAAATCAACAAGTTTTATGGATATATCGTTCAAGAATGGGGTCATGACAATCCCGACATTACAGATCCATGATTATAGCACTAGGTTATTCCAAAATATTATTGCATATGAGCAATGCGAGCATGATAATATGGGCTATGTGAGTAGTTATGTGGCATTCATGCAAGGGTAATAGACATCCCGAATGACATGAAAATAATGAATTCTAATGGCATCATAGTGGATAGAAGAAGCACAGATCAACTCGAAAATGGATTTTTTGGAAATTTTGGAGATCTGATTAGTATCAGTTCAGAAGACGGATATATGAGGGGGCTGTACTGGGAATTAAACTGGTACCGTGGTTCAAGGAATGATAACAGATGGATTAGTTGCATGCATCAACATTTCCGCAGCTCTGCCGTCGTTTTTTCAACAGGGGCTCTTGTTTTGTTTCTCTTGGTAACTAACATTCTGCTTGCTTATTTTTCGGTGTTTTCATGCGGTCAATCAAAGAAATAGATTGGAGTATAGATAGTTTTTTTTTTCTGTTTTTTTGTTTTTCTTTGAGGAGGCTATACATAGGATTAAACTGTTCTTCTAGTGTTATTTTTTGGTTTTGTTTCGCTCCAGAAGACAATTGTTTTCCTCACCAATTGTACTAAAGCTTCCACCATTTTTTATTCTTGAAAAGTTCTTTGACTTCAAATCCTGATTTACATCGATCACAGGAAAATAGTGAAAACATACATCAAGTTCTTTGTTGAACAGGAAAAGGTACAACAATTAATTATAGAAAAGCATAAGCATCAAGTTCTTTGCTGTAGATGATAGAAAAGGTTTCACACAAAGTTCTGTTTGCTGCTGATTGATAATTCCCTGCTTTGTTTTTTTATGCATAGGTTAGAAGCCGAATATTGGACAAGTAGATTTGTGCCGACACGATGGAATGCAAGGTTAGTGCAACCACTCTCTCTTAAAGAAACCTAATTTCAAAATTTAATAAAATAAAGTGAAATGCGTCAGAAATGTTTTTATTTAATTAATTTTTTTTTCCTTCTAGGTAACTTGAGTCAACTAGGAAATGTCCACAAAAGTTTGAGAATTTCTCAATTTATTGTTTGATGGTTGCTTTCAGTTTCAGGCATGCTGCTGAATGCTGATTGAGTCTTAAATCCATGAGAAACGCTCCGTGTATTCATTTATAACTTATAAGCCTACCAGCAAAAGGAAGCTGGTATTGGGCCTCTGAAAAAGGCCTTGTGTAAGCGATCTTATTGGGCCTTGTGTTACCATTGTGGTCATGCGGCTGAGGCTTTTTTGAGGTTTTATTTTGTGAGCTCGGTTACTTTTGTGAGTGGAATAAATATTGATGATTTATTTTATTGACAATATATTTCAGATTGTAAATTAATGAGATTTTATTAAAAAGTAGTTAAAACATGACAAAACGATATGTTCGTGCTAGTTCTTCGTTTACGTACATCAGCAGAGCCCTTTCATGAATGTTGCTGATTGAGTTCTAAATCCATGAGAAAGAGAAACGCTTTGTTCCGCAGAGTTTCCGGTTATAATTAAGCCGGTTAAATACCAGCAAAAGGAAGCTGGAATTGGGCCTCTGAAAAGGACACTCTTATTGGGCCTCTGGAATTATGGCAATTCTTTAAGCAATCTTATTGGGCCTTGTGTTACCATTCCAGTCAAGTCATGCGGGTGAGGCTTTTTTGTGGGTTCAGCTACTAGTTAGTTCTTCGTGATCAGATTTACAATTCTCTTCTGAAAATATAGGAATATATTTGTTGTGTATGCAACGAACTCAGGAGAATTGGAGAGGAACCATACTATTATAGTTTCTGGAACCATCTTTAAGGATACAGCTAGCAGGAAGGAAGAGGCTCTCTGCCTCTGGTGCGCTCAGTCTAGCAAAGACGTCACCTGACTGACACTATGTCAGTAGCCTTCGTTAGCAACAGAAATCCGAAAACCAAGTCAACAGTCAAGTCCAAGTCTTTGCTATTAACGGCCTGTTTCGATGCAAATTCAGATCCAGTGAAGTAACCCAAAAATTGGGTTTTGGATCAGGACTGTCCAATTTGAATCCTTGACCATTCATTTAAAGTGGAGTGCACGCATCTCGAGTGACTAATTCGAATTCCGAGGCGATCTCGAGCGACGGATTCGATTCGGACGGTCCCGATCCAAAACTCAAAAATTGAGTTAATTTAGGGGATCCGGACCCAATTGTGACGGAGGTGAGGATACAGGAGGTGAAAGATTTAATCTTGTATAATTGAAATCAATAGAATCGATTTCTCTCGTAATTTTTTCAATACCTAAATTGGAAAAGTAGTTCATCTTAAATTTGCAAAAAGAAAAAGGTATAGTTTCACACTTGGATGACATTTGGTATAGTTTCACACTAATTGAGCCTTGAACTGATACCTGGTGCACTTGTAACAAAATTTGACAAATGGTTGCCCCAACTTTTATCGAAATTCTAACAATATTCACTTATTAGGTTTTCAGATTTTTTTTAATGTATAAAAGGTTTGTAAATAGTTTTTTCCTTTGAAGTTTGGGAAAACTTTTTATTCGAAAAATAAGTAAATGCAGATGCTTGTTTGTCCTAACAAAGAGAATTCCATTGGATTAAAAAGAAACAAAATAACAATTGGGAAGAACAAAGAGCTCGAAAATTAAAGATGGCATTTTATTTTTATTCAAAGATCCTGTATTACAATGAAGCATCTCACTTGCTTCATTTATTTAAATTTTATTATAATTAAGAGAAACATTAATTATAATATATATATATATATATATTCTAGTCGCCGCAGTTGACAAACTGGTAATTGACAGTGAGATGGCCATCTGATAGCCTTGTCCGTTGGTGTCAAGCTGAGAAAAGACTCCTTGGTCCAAATCTAGCCTCCATTTGAGCACTGATCGATGATCCTCACCGTTGCTTGCGTCTTAGTTGCAGTGTTGGTCACCTGAAAAATGACACACCAAGTTAATGGAGTGTTCACGGAAAATTGGTACATAAAAGAAAATTCCTGTTGCAGTGCAATATTATTTTTTTATTACCTGGAGACATTTCCCACAACCATCCTGACCTAAAGGCTTTTGTGGTCCGACGGGCCCACAAAAGGCCGTCCAGCCGTACTTCTTCCGCCATTCTAGCGGCTTGCTTGCATCCCACGTGGCGCAATACGCACTCACTGCGTTTAGGTCCCACTTGTTTTTCTCTGGGTAGTAAAAATTGTACGTTGCACGCACGTTGGACGCTTGTTGTGCGGTGGCCACAGCAACCACCGCACACAGCAAGGCCGCTGCAACAACCGTGTTCCTGCCTTCAAACCATTTCCTTTAATGTGTTTCAGAAATTAAGAAGACGATGGATGGGTTTTTCAGAAAATTAACAGAATTGCTTCTATTTATAGATATCCATAATTGAGTCTCAGATTCTGACTGTTTGTTTGGAATTCAAATTTTGTAGGCCTCCTCTCCTAGACCAATGGATACGATTATTTATTGCGACTACAAGTCAAAAATTGTAGGCCTCCTCCAGTCCAACTCGTACAACATATATATATATATATATGAGAATCAATTCCCCTAATTTTACGGAGAAATGTGGAATTTAACGACTGATCAGATCTACTTTCAATCTCATGCTGCCAACTTCACCCACTACTGTTGCGCAATTTCTTTACCAATCTCTTGCTAGCTAAGCTGAGCTAGCCGATTTCCTTACAAGTTAAGCACAAGTTTCAATTTGGCTATAATCTTACAATTAAAATGAGAATAAACGGATTCTTTATTTGGAATATAATTAAAATGAATAAAGTGATGCTTAAGTTTATTCAAGTAGAGCATTTTCACATCCAAATTATCCAATAATATATAAGACATCTACGCATGCCAATGTTCATCAACATTTTTTATATACTTCTGTGGATTTATTCTTTAATGGGAGTCTCCATTTCAATATAATGGAGAGGACCTAAACCCAATCTATGCCCATGTGTCCAAACGACTGAAAGTTGCAATCATCATGCGTTGCTAAAGTCTATAATTACATCGTTACAAGAATCAACATCTCAATCTCTATACTTTAACACGTACGAATGAATATTTGATATCTTAAGTATGAATACTTCAACGTATATGTATGAATACTTGATATCTTATATATGAATACTTTAATAAAGTATGTTTTGTTTCTTTTAAATAATATAATTTTTGTTTTTTTGTAACATTTTTGTTTCGATAGTGAAACATGTGGCAACTATTTTTTATTTTCAAAAAATAAAATTAAACTAAAAAGCAATAAATCAATGTTTAATACTATTCGAGTACTCTTGTAAAATTAATCGAGATATGCATATATGCTTGTAATACTCTTGATACATGAACTATTTACACTTACATGACGAGATATGAATACTTGCATGACGAGGTACGGATACTTGTGCAACGGACAACTCGAAAGTATGTCATCATGGATCTCATTTGAAAGAGAAAATTGTGTAGAAGACGTTCGTAGTTTTAGATTTGTAAAATTTCTCACATATCGTCAAAAATATTACTTAGATTAAATGGAGAAAGAAATCACCTCTAAAAACGTGTAAATGATGGGTAAGTGATGTGTCTAATTTCATACTTAATGTATTATATATGAATACTTGATGTATTATACATGAATACTTGCGCGTGCTAATTATAAAAGTTTTCAAATATTAGGCAGTCTCCAAATAGTAAGTAGTCCCTTCAAATAGTTAGTAGTTGCTCAAGTAGTTAATAATTGAGAGAAGAAATGGGAGAAGGTTACTGAATGATAGCTAAGTGCTCCCTATATTGTATTGTATACTTCTGTGGATTTATTCTTTACTGGACGTCTCCATTTCAATATAATGGAGAGGACCTAAACCCAATCTATGCCCATGCGTCCAAACGACTGAAAGCTGCAATCATCATGCGTTGCCAAAGTCTATAATTACATCATTACAAGAATCAACAACATCTCAATCTCTGTACATAATCATGATTAGGTAACATTCTTTTCATATGAGAATAAAACATATATGTCCGTCATGGCCTAAAAGATGCGCATTCATGTGCATTCTTTGAAGAGAGGGTTCAAATTGTCTTCATTTTTTTTTTTTTTTTGTCATGTTTTTATTTTTAAAAATTCTAATAACTCAAAATTTAATTAAAAGTCAAAATAAAACTGTTAGATGTAATCTATGTTATTTTCTCTATGTACTCGTAAAAAATTATCACATTTCAATTTTAAATTTAAGTGAATCAATAAGTTAAAAAAATCAACGTCTAGAAACTATCTACATTACTACATTTTTTACAAGTTCTTGATGACAACCAAAATAAAATTGAAATATCATAATTTTTATACGTGCATAGATAAAATAATGTAGATCATATTTAACGGTTTTATTTTGACTTCTAAATTTTAAATTTTGAGTTATTAAAGTTTTTAAAAATGAAGACATAATGAAGATACAAAAAATGAAGACATTTGAAACCTCCTCTTCTTTAAAAGATGTCAAAAACTATTTGCAAATGTTCATTGAAAATATTTTTTTCTGAGACAATGCTAGCAAAACCTAAAACTTCATCTGTAGCTGAGAGTCTGAGACTAACAACTCCTATAGTTCCATACCAACTTATCCATTTGTATAACTGCTTGACTATACAAAGATTGACCGCTACATTAGGTACACATGTGGCTCACCAAGTCCCCATTTCAGGTTACAAAAAATATAACCACTGTACCATGGATACACGTACATCTGTAGAGACACCAAATACCATTAAGAAAAAAATGGAAAAATTATTTCAGAAAAGGAAAGATTTTTTAAAATATTAGTATGGTACTATCAAAATTGTATTTGGTCCCAGAAAAATATTTCAGAAAATTTTCAAGTGGCATTAACTGGGATTTTTTTAAAATACTATACGGTACTATCAAAATGGACCAGGTCAATAATAAAATAAATACAAACAAAACAAAAAGAAAGAAAGATGGAATATAACGATTAGTTACCAAGAATGTGTTTGTGACTGAGATGAGAACAGATCTTGTAGCAAAACAAATTAAACCGATATGCTTGGGTTTATACAAACCATGCTGTACCAGGCCAAATACCATACAAGCCCCTTGGTCAAACGGAGGATTGGGACAACATACAAAATTACAAAATAGCCTTGTTTCAAAGGCCACAAGTACCAAAACATACAACCACATGTCTCAAACAATTTATTATCAAAAGAAACCTATTCCTAATAAAAATTAACAAAAGCAATCTTATACATAATATGAATGAAATTAACATCCGAGCATGGTATACTCTCGCACTTACAAAATACTGTATTTTCTTAGAAGTTGTAACTTAAACAATAGTCTGCCAAAGAAACAGCCAATTAAGAAAGAAATTCAAAAATAAAAGGAAAAGAGAGAGAAAGCTTCTACAATTACCACTACTATTACTAGTACTAAAAAGGATTAATATATCAGGAGTAGTTAATGGGCACGTGCAATAAGTGGGACCCACCTAAGGCGGGTAATCATCTTCAGTCATGGGAACTGCAAGATTACACCAAATGGTAACTGCTTGAAATTTTCTCTGACTATACAATCCTTCCATGATTAATGCCCTAGAATAGATGAGAAAATAGTGAGTATGATCATATATATGATATAATTTGGTAAAGGCCAGCATCATCAAACTCAAAGGTCACAAAACAAGCATCTAACATCACAGATGGCACATGGGGTGTTTGGATATGTAGATTTAACGTATCCTTATTACAAGGTAGAAAATCATGACTTGTTGTAAGTTGCAACATGTAATGTGAACCACTCCAGCCAGTATTGCTAAGTGTTTGGTTTTATTCTTAATTTATTTTTATTTTTTTTTCTCCTTTTTCTTTTGCTAAGTGACAAATTCAAGAAAAGTGCATACTTGCTTGTTCATTTACTTCTCTATAGCATGAATAAAACTATTACCAATCCCAAGCTTCCCAAAGTTTGCCCAACCCAAAACAGAAGGTTTACCATATGTAAATACTACATACCAATATATACTCAGTAATATGTCTGACATATACCATAATGTTACCAAAATTTTATATTATCAAGATACATTGTTACGGTTAAAGGACAATTACACTGGTTAGAGGACAGTTTCAAAGAACAAGATATACCAGCATATTAGCAAAATATGCTCAATTAAATTGATTAGTATGAAAACCAAGGTCCCGTAAAGCTTTAGTAGGGCTAAATTTATTGCGAAAGAAGTTGAAGATTAAGTAGCAGGTGCAGGTGGCACTTTATAATATTTTCTCTGAGCAGTCTAAAACAATTCTATTGAACCTACTTTTTCACTAAATTTGAAATTCGTTCTTGATAATAAATAGTATCCTCAGAATATAGAGAATATTAGCATCTAATAAGCCATACTGAAGATGCCACAAACAACAAAGAATCTATAATCAACACCATGAACTCAAATTTTGATATAGCTGCTTAATCAACATATCCTCTTCTAGATAAAAGAGAAAGGTTTTCTAGATAGAAAGAAGGAAAATGCAAATAAAATCAAATTAGAAAAGAAATTATGTATGCATATCCACCCAAAAATAAACTTTATGGGAACATATGTATACAGTTTTGTACCTTGGGGATCCATGTTACCCAAAGAGTTGAGCGCAAGATCTAAAATTGAGGCAATTTCATGATTTCACATTGATTCTAATTGGGTGAGAAAGAGGGGGGGAAGATATAGAGAGAGAAAGAGTGAGAGAGACTTAACACAGACTTAACACAGGATAGTACTCAATAAAGACAAAAGCCAGGAATGAAGAAAGCTACATAACATGGAAGATTTTATAAATGGTACGATACATATGCAAGGAGGAGCTATCAATGAGCAAGAGAGATGTGCTGAGATGGTGGGTTGTGTGTCACGTGCACAACTTACTGGAGTTGGTCATATCTTCACATAATCTGGGACTAATGCATTTCAGTAAATTAAGTGAGCAATTACTTGGTGAAAATTTTAATATGAGAATGGGTTGCAGTCAGTGATGTACATGTAAGACTTTGATCAATAATAATTCTATAATACACCGAAAAGACACCCTGAAAATTCTCAATAGTAGCAACATCCAAAAAACCTAACAACGAAGTTTATTTGAGACTTCCCTTATGCCTCATCCTTTCCTTTTAAAAAAATATAGCCAAAATGCATATTCTACCTTTCTTTTTATAAGTTCAACCTCTTGATCTTATACAGACTGTATGCACTTGGCATGTCAAAAGCAAGATGAACATGTCAAATTCACCGTTTGAGAGTTGAGACCAATCTGATGATTATTAAGTTAAGCTTAGGAAAAGCCTTGGCGAGCTTAAGCTCATATTAGCGTTACTAAGCATCAGAGGTTTTTGGGAAGAACACATGCATGGACAGCTAGTTTTGTCATGTTCTTAGTGTAGAGGGTTTAAATAAGGTACCTATTGTTAGAGTATTTTTATTTTTTTCTACAAAATTACAGTATATATATATCATTGCCAATCCATAACTGTTAAAAGTACTTTAAGCTATAAACACAATTCAACTATATAAGCAATATCTAACGAACAAAGATGTTTGATAGTAAAAAATTATTGAAAAAAAAACAATGAAAGATCCAAGGCCTAAAATAGTACCTTGCTACCTTAAAATTGTTTTCTACTTTTTTTTGTTTGCTATTTGGTAAGCATTGATCATACAAAAAAGATGTACCGCCAGTTCTCCACCGGTCCACCCAAACACACAAAAAAATGAACAAAGAAGAAAACCAAAAGGAAATTGCTCGTCGATTTTAAAATGTGGTTAGAGGAAAAAGTGCATGTTCTCAGATTTTAAAATGTGGTTACAGGATAAGGAAAAGTACACATACATAATCTCCATAACAAACACTTGCAAAGTGAACTATGGAACTTGTCTATCCCTTTCACAGAAGACGCCGTAATCTAAAAGCTGAAGCTCCTCCTTTCGAAAACAGCAACAAGAAGAAAAAAAATGCAAAAAATAAAAGTAAGCGGATAGATCGACTCACCGGAGATGAGCGGTGCTGAAGTCGCTGCCGGTGGAGAAGAAATTGGCGAGGGGCTCGAGAGAGGAGAGAGGAGAGAAGGAGAGAAGGGAGGTGGCAGCTGAAAAGAGGCAACTGACATGGGCGTCTTTTCATATCTTTTCCTTCTCTGCGGCCCCATCTGCCCATCTCAAATCAAATATCTCTCTCTCCATTCCTTTTAGGAAATGGAGGTGTCCATCAACCATAATGACGTGGCCTCGTCACTAGTAAACTAACTTGCTATGATTTTAGAAGAAAAGCAATATATATTGATAAGCATGACAATAATGACATTAGAATAATTATTAAAACTAAAAAATTTAAAAATATATGTTTTATAGTATCTATTTGTTTTATATCAAATTTATGTGATATAGATCGGCTTAATCGGCGTTCAAGTGTAGATAAGATTAATTGAACTGTTAGTTATTCAAACTGCAACAATAATAACCAATTATTTTGCAAATTGCACCGAATTTTATGTACTAAATGTAACATATTTAAATTTTTGTCCTTTTTTATTCTGATACCGATTAATTGATTGTCACAGTTGTGAAATGCAGTTACCGAATCTAAAATATTTGTTTTTTTTAAATCATGTGTTGGAGGTCAAGCCATCCAACATACTTTCAAATATTATTAGAATTTTTCTATTTGTGAGTTTCGAACCCATAATGAATGTAAAATATTTGTATTGTTTATATTTTTATACAATTAAAATGTAGTTAGTGAATAATTTATTGAAGTTGTAATATTCACAAGTATATCAACTTTTATCAATTTTATGAATAATGCACAATTTTGAATAATCTATTTGAATAACTTATAATTTAATACTATATATTGAATAATCTATTTGATGTTGTACTACAAGTATAATCAATTTTTATCGATTTAATGAATAATACGCAATTTTTATGTGTTTCTTGCATAATTTATAAAGTTATTTCTTATCTACGGAAAATTGAATATTTTGAAATATTATTAACAATTCAAATTACAAATTATTCTCAAATTATATCCGTATTTTCAAATCACAAACAAATTTTAGTCATCCTCAAGTTAAACTCGAATTTTAAATTGGTTATTGTATATAGTAATACAACGTAGAATTGTCAAATTAACGCATTCATATAACAACAAATATAGTATTTATTGCATGTTTGCAATATATGTTAGCATTATAAAATTTAAACACACTCACAAATTATTGCCAGATACGTAATAATTTGTTTCAAACAATACATAAGCTGGATAGTTCAGCTACAGAGAACAAAAAAAAAAAAAAGATTAGACCTCTCGTATTTTTTTTTAGAGAAATGGAGATGTTCTCTGAATTGATCTAGAATTTTAATGTTTGACTTTAACAGTTAGCCAAAGAGTAGGGCTTGGAGGGAGGGGTCGAATCTCATAATAAATTTGAAAATGTATATAAAAAAAATCTTATCAAACTTCAGTTGAGTAGTTAAAACTTCCTACCCTCTCAACTAGTGTATTGAAAAGGGGTCGGTTCGGGTCGGTCCGGTCCAAACCCGTCCGGTCTCCGGGTTGACTCGGGCACGGGTTAGTCCGGGTCAACGGGTTGAGTCGGGTAGGGGGGGGCGGGTTGGGGTCTGATTCGGCCGAACCTAACCCGGTCTAAACCCGGCGGGTTAGGACGGGGCGGGTTAGGTCGGGTCGGGGGTCGGTCCGGTCCGGGTAGGGCCGGTCCGGTTTGGTTTTTTTTTTTTTTTTTTTCGGTTTCTGTTTTAATTTTTTTCTGTTTCCAGAGAGGCAGAGAGGGGCAGAGGGCAGCGGCAGAGAGATTTTTTTTCTTTTTTTTTGCATTTTTTTTTCTTTTTATTTTATTTTAACTCAATATATTTTTGTTATAACTTATAACAAAATCAAATTAAGTTAAAACCGAATTTTGTTAAAACCAAATTATTCTAAAATCAAATTATTCTAAAACCGAGATATACCGAATTAGTTTAAAACCGAATTATTTTAAAACAATAGATTTAAAAACAAATTAGTTTAAAACCGAATTATCTAAAACTAAATTATTTTTTATCTTTAAAACCGAATTATTTTAAAACAAAAGTTAATTTAAATACTAAACAACAATCATTAAATACTAAAATTATTGAAAGAAGAGAGAGCTGTTATGTTGAAAATAATATTATAGGTTCTCCGTTCTCATCTTCTAAACATTTCTAATTTTTGATCAATTTGTTTAATAAACAATTAATTAAATACTAAATCGTACTAACAGTCAAGTGTCTCCTTTAGAATTGAAAATGATAAATGTGTATTTTATAAATTAACATGATTTATGTAATTTTTATGACTGAAAAAAATGAATTACACTAGATTACTTTGAAATTATGTTGAATTACACTAAATTACGTTAAATTACGCTAAATTACAATAACTTCGCTAATTATGCTGAAATACGGTAAATTACGCTAAAATAGACCGATTCTATGCCATCTTACATTAATCATAAAAAATAGTAAAAAAATTCCGAAAATAATAAAAACTGGTATTCTACAAGTTCATTATGTAACTAATTTACTGAGCTACCTGGATTGAATGATAGAAATGAAAATCTTAATCGGAAACTTCAACTCAAGTTTTGAGGCTCTTCCCTTTGTTTTTTGGCGATTCTGAATTTCGCAATCCAGCATAGCGGGCACAGACGCATGCGCATTTTCGCAAGCTTTCCGAAAAGTGCTCATTTGCTGAAATCGGACACTCGAGCACTGTTTTATGACCGTTTGAAGTTTCGTCGTCGTTTTTCACCTTTTCAGTGAAGATATCGTCTCTATTCATATGTAATTTACAGTATTTTAGCGTATTGTAATGTAATTTAACTTAATATAGTGTAATTCAACATAATTTCAAGTAATTAGCGTATTTTAGTATAAATATACTAATATAAAGAACATGATCATGATCAGATGGACAGGATATGTATATACATATGTTAATTCAAATATACTACTATATATATATACATATGTTAATTCAAATTAAAGTTTATAGAATTAACATATCAATTAGCATATGAATATGTTAATTTTAATTAAGATGTCAAATAATATGTATATATGTTAATTCATATTTTTAAAAACGAAGGATACGATACGGCTATTATATATATATATATATTATTTTTTATTATTTATATATTGTATTTAGATAATCATAAAAATTCTAATTAAAGGCTCAAACTATAAAGTTATTGAAATATATTAAAGGCAAAAAATTCTAATTAAAGGCTTAATCTAAGAATATATTAAATATTAAAGTTATTGAAATATATCATAAGTTGATAGTGGCCTAGTGGTTAAAGGTATTGGTTGTAAGGTCGTTGAGAGAGAGGTCCGGGGTTCGAATCTCGCTGACAACAAAAAAACCCAATTTTTGCGCCGGCGTATGCTCGGCTCACAGGTGCGGGTCCGGTTCACGGTCGCGGCTCACGGGTGCGGGTGCGGGCGTGGTTCAGGAGTTCGGGTTCGGGTTCGGGTCAGCCAACAGAGGCAAAAACAGAAAACCGAATTAAATAAAAAAAATTCAAATTTGACCGGGTTGACCCGGGTTGGCTCGGTTCCCGCCGGGTTTTCGGCGGGTCCGGGTCGGGTTTGAGAGGGGTTAGGTCGGGTTCGCCCGGTTTGGGATCGGGTTCACCCGGGTTCGGTCGGGTTCGGCCGGTTTGGGGTCGGGTTCACCCGGGTTCGGCCGGTTTGGAGTCGGATTCACCCGAATTCGGCCGGTTCGGGTCGGATTTAGGTCGGTCCGGGTCAGATTCGGGTAGGCGGGTTGAAACGGTGGGGGTATGGTCGGGTTTCGTCCAAAAAACCGCATCCGACCCGTTTCAAACCCGACCCTACCCTTTAGGACGGTTCGGGTCGGATTCAAGGTCGGGTCCGGGTCGGTTCGGGTTCGGGTCCCGGGTTTGGTCGGTCCGGGTCGACCCGCCCGGGTTTAATCAATACACTACTCTCAACCATAAATCAATTGAATCTGAAAAGCGCACACTTGTAAAAATCACGGTTGGAACAACAAACGGGCCGAATTAAACGGCCTTTCAAATAATTGGGCCTGATCTGTCTCTGAGATTAGAGCGCTAAAAAAAATAATTGACCCATGACCCATTATCCGGTCAAGTATTAAATTAGGCCACTATAACATTTGATATCTTGTATTATGCTACAATTCTTAGTTAATAACTATTAATTCTGTTGTGAAGCAGTGTCGGAGAATTGCGCATCTCTTTAGTAATATAATTTTAGATCATATGAAATATTAAGAGTGCTAAACTAGCGATACGTCTGCATAACCATATAAATAATTTTGATAAAAGAACTATGTATGAGAAAGGGAAAAAGAGTCTTTGGACTATTAATTACCTAAAGGTCGAGAGTTCGATTCCCCTCACGACTTGGCAACTTCTGTAAAGGTTTTCAAAAGATAAAAGAACCATGCAGCAATTTCATATTTAAAATTTTAGATAAAAGAATGACTGAAATTGTGTGCACCAGAACGCATGAAATGAAAAAAACAAAAAATCGTATTAAAATTATATCTCTTCCCCTTTTTCCTCGTATAGCTCACGGCATCAATCATTTTACAACCTAGTGCACCGACCACCGAGCACTCGGCATGGTATGTTGGTCGTGTAGTTATTTTCATAATCCTACTGAAAAATAAACCTCTGGGTTAATACTCAATTTTGAATTGGTAATGGGGAATGTAATTATACTATGTACTATGTACTGTCTGTAATTTATTTAAGATTAGTTATCATGCAGTTTTAACGCTGCAGAAATTTGGGATTCCTGATATAATGTATAGAGTATAGTTTGTGGGAACACAATATGAAGAATTAGCTAAAGCTATAGGTACCTCAAATTAGATGATTTCAACAGAAGATATCTAAAGCAAAACAAAAAAAAAAAATAGTGTAATGAGAACCTTTTTACCAATTCCTTCGATAAGCAGGGGAAATAACTTAAAAAATTTAGCATCAAATGACCACCTATTTTGACAACTTAAAATTTTTAGAATATTAATCGATTGGTTAACATAACATCACAGCTAAAAGTTCTGAGTTTAAACTCCACCGAAGACCGAACCTCCATTATAATATAAAAAATTGCTTTCATTAATAATCTTGCACGTGATGGCATGGATAAATCTGTGAACAAACTGCCTGCTGTTTACAGCTAAGAATAATTGATTGTGAACAAGCTCTAAGCACTAGGGCATATCTATATAGTACAGAAAATTGATTTTTACTATAGTACAACAAAATTAAATTAAATTCTAGCCTTTCATTTTTTTTTTAATCTAATCGGACGATTGAGATAGCAATAGAAATTATTACAGCACGGTTAAATTTAGTTGTACACCGCAAATGGAAATTCTCCCAATTTAATTTAAATTAATGTAGTCGGAACTCGGAAGGGTGAAATCATCTGTTTATCTGTCTTTCTCTCTTCGTCTCTCTCGTCCATGCAGCTGCCATGATGCACCAATTCTCCAACCAAAACGCAAAATAGAATTGAGTGCAGCTGTGCGATTCAGTTTCCCAACTCCGAGTTCCCTGCTAGAACCCCTTAAACCATTATTATCATGCCACATATCATGATGCTTTTTTTTTTAAGAGCATGGCAGAAGCTGCCATGTGAATTCAATAAAAGTAAAGAGCTTCAGCAGTTTACAATTACAAGAGAACTGAAATACAAGAAATCACAGAGGCGCTCTCTATCCTTCCAACCATTTTCAGTCGGTACCAGTTCCTGTGCTACACATCAGTACAATCATTCCATGTCAAAAACAGAAAGAAGCCCCCTGTACCGCTTACCAGTAAGCATTCTAGCAGAATATCCAGAACATCTGTTTTAATAAACATCACTCAGCAACAGTTATGCAGCGAGGTTCTTGATCTACAAGTACATTTTTATAGTGTTTATGGATTGACCAGGCGTAATAGAACCTGACACTTATGCTAAAGGTAAAAATCATAAAACCAGTCATGGCCCAGTAAACTATAATTAATTTGTGATATTATTATCTTATGGTAGCGTCCTAGTTATTTTTTGTTCTCACCAAGTATACCATTGTTGAACTTTTTGAGGACTAATATGTGAAACAAGCTAAAAACAAAGCATGGCACAATTATATTTGTAAATAAATTATATATTTGAGGTCCATGTAAACTAGGAGGAACCTCAACCTTGAAAAGTACAAAAATTCTTTTATAAATTAATTAAATTTCAACTGTATGTGCAAAACACAACCACCAACATAAATTTGTGAAATAAAATTATTCAACAAGCAAGTTACCAAAAAATGAACAAACTGTTACTGCAAAAGCAAGTAACAAAACATGATTATTGTAATAATATATTCCAGACACCTTACTCATGACTTGTGGTTTTCCATTTTATTACCGCAGTAATAAAGATTCTTAATTTGATAATATTTGGACATGCCACTTATGCAGGGTTATATTTGTCCATAATTGACAGATGAAATCTTTTCCATCCTATAAAAAACTTTGGTCTGAGTTGCAAACATGAGAAACATTCATTGTTATATTATGAGAGTAATTTGAAAGAACACCCTCTTCCCTCCTCAATGTCCAAAACAGCATGCCTGACAAATATAACAATGATTCGAGGGTATTTACTCATGATTTCATACTCCCTAATTGCTTACAGAAGTGCACATCACAGAGGATTGGTTTTTACCAGTATTCTTGCAAGATATGCATTTCGGAGCAAATAATGGGTATGCATTTTGAGAAAAGGCTTAAATTATAAGAGATTCGTCATATGAAGAACTAAAATGAATTCTAAAGTAGGCAATTATGGAATGAAAAACAATATATGTATATGTATCTCCATGTGTGTATGTAATGAACTTTAAATATATATGCTGCTATTTATGGAATGAAAGCTAATAGATAATTTGAAATGTAGTGACCTTTCGTCGAACCTGAAACTTGGGGGCACGCTTCCTGTTAATCTCAGTAACTTGGTTCACCTAAATAGTCTGTAAGTATTGATCCATTTTTTGCTGAAATAATTGTTCATCAACGGATTCGCTTCATGAGATATTTTGTCAAATAATTTTCCATTTAATTATTTTTACAGGAAACTAGTTAATTGCAGTTTCTTCGGTGATATCCCAAAAGTACTAGGAAATCTAGCAAACCTCACATGCCTGTATGAATTATACTTCTTTAATTTTCATAGCAAATTTGTCATTAATTTTATTTGTTGAATATTCTCCATTGAGTATGACCCTACAAAGTAGCACTTCAAAACTATCCAAATTACATACTCCCGCATACCTCAATGCATATGTGGAGTCATGGAACAAAAATAATACTAGGAAGAAGGGTAATTTTGGGGTTCTTTTCAAGGGTTGTTTTGGGGTAACCTTATTACTGTTTTCAGTTCAATCTGACATTTTTCAAGAGCCGGTAAGGGTATAGGAGACATTGCCAGTTTAACTTTTCTTCCTATAGGTGGTGTTTGGTTGTGGACTAAAGTTAAGGTGGCCTAAGTTGTTATTCCAACTTAGGCCGGCCTAAATTATTTATGTTTGGTTGAGGTCTAAAGTTAGACCACGGCTTAAAATATTTCTTGTTTGGTTAGAGTTGGTGGAGGACTAAAATTTTGGAAACCTAAGTTAGTTAATTATTCATAACAAGATACTAATTATATAATATTAATTATTAATTATAACTATAATATATTATAACATTTTTATAATAATTATTTAATATATTAATAATATAAGATATTAATTATATAATTATATATTCATAATAAGATACTAATTATATAATATTAATATATTAATAATAACTATAATATATTACAATATTATTGTTAATAATTATTAATTATTAACAATATAACATATTAATGATATATTAATAATAATTAGTAATAAAAAGGGTACTAATTATAGTAATATTAATATATTCATAATAAACTATAATATATTATAAATAATTATTTAATATATTAAGTAATATAATTATATATTAATAATAATTATTAATAATAACTATATATATTATAATATTATTATAATAATTATTAATATATTAACAATATATGATATTAATTATATAATTATATAATTAATAATAATTATTAATAATAAGATACTAATTATATAATATTAATATATTAATAATAACTATAATATATTACAATTGTAATAATTATTTAATATATTAACAATATACATATTAATTAATAATTATATATATAATAATTCGTAATAAATAAGATACTAATGTATATGATATTAATATATTAATAATAACTATAATATATTATATAATTATTTAATATATTAATAATATAATAATATATATAATAATTATTTAATATATTATAATATAATAATATATTAATAATAATTATTAATAAAAAATACTAATTATGTAATATTATTATAATAATTATTTAATATATTAACAATATAAGATATTAATTATATAATTATATACTAATAATAATTATTAATAATAATATACTAATTATATACTAATAATATATTATTACTAATTAATGAGGAGAGTGGTGAAATGGTTGAAGGTGAATGACAGTGGGCTCCAGTGGCGTAAATTGAAGCCTAAATTTAAGGCACCTCAAGAGGTGGTTTAATTTAGGCCCGTTTAGACCGGCCTAACTTTTAGGCTATTCCATGTTAGGTCAATTAGTTTAAATCATGTTTGGTGGAATAACAGTGGCCTAAAGCCTTTAAACCACCTTTAGGCCACAACCAAACATGGGGATAACTTCTGATTTTGTACCTATTTAAAAAAATAGTGATCTTCTACCTATTTAAAAATATAGTAAAAAAATATTAAAAAATGTAAAATTTAGTCTGTAAGTATAAATATTTTCATATGAAGATCATGTTAAACAGTTCAGATCAGTTGTTTGGGATTTAAAAACAAAGATATTGATCCATAGTACGGACCAATCTACCCTATGCATAGTACCATAAGCCTCAACTGCAGTTTTGCATATATAATTGATCCTTATCATGCGACAATTAAGATCGAACAATTTACACTGAATTCGATCCAATTTAGCCTAAATTTTACCAAAAGTAAGAAAAAAATGAACTAATGACGTGAATTAGTACCAAGACCAAGGGACGAGGCAAAAGTGGGGTTGGTCGGGAGTTGAGTGTAGACACAGAACAAGAGAAGAGAAGATAAGCCTCCAGCTGCAGCTGATTTCATGCTTCCCTTTTTTATAAATCCTATAATTCCTCCAGCTGAAATACCCAAAAACACAAATTGACTGAGTATCTCTTTATAAAAATCCCAAAACAACCCCCAAATATTTTTATTTCAACGAAATAAAATACCCAATTTTAGAAGGGCTTTCTACAAAACATTTCTTTGTTTGTTGAGTAATGAGTATGAAGTATGAAATATTTTTATTGAGAAATAAAATATATGCCTCAGCAATAATCATCATTGGCATAATTAGGAAACAAATAAAACTAGCATCCAATAGTATTTTTGGTACCTAGCTCTATCTTAGCAACAGCTAGCAAATCCTTGTAATTTAGGAACAAATAGAATGTAATTATTAGCCTCTGTAAAATAGGAAATAGATCAACGGCTAGTAGGATTCTTAGGCTATAAACACATGTATAGACCTTGTAAAAATCAGAACATAATTTTAATAAATCATTGTTCATCATTCTCTTTCTTTCTACTAAAAAACGTATCATGGTATCAGAGCAGGTTTCAATCCTGTAAATCACACAACAGAAAACCCCTGATTCAAAAAAGACCATTTCATACCTGAAATCCAATGCCTGACAACTCTAAAATTACCACCATCACACTCAATGGAAATCAAGACTATATTCCCTGGTCTAGATCAATCCAGATAGGCCTCAGTGGTAGAAACAAATTAGGGTTCATCAATGGAACCTTAGAAAAACCAAAACCAGCAAAACCAGATGAGCCAACTGAGGAGGAAAAAAAGAAAATCGCAGAATGGCAGACATCAGACCATTTGGTGATGTCAATGCTCATCAACACCATGGAGCCTCAGATCGCACGCCTATGCATGCTTCTAAACTCATCCAAAGCCGTATGGGACAAGGTAAAAAGACTGTACGGCCAACAACAAAATTTTGCTCACATTTTCAATCTTAAACAGGAATTGTCACAAATCAAACAAGGGAGCAAAAATAGTTCACAGTATGGAACCGAGGTATTGACAAGATGGGAGGAACTCCAACTTTACCTCCCACCTATGACAGACCCAGAAGAAATTCAAAGAAGGGCTGAGCAAGATCTAATTTACACTTACCTGGGAGGCCTCGACTCAAGCTATGAACCCATAAAATCTCAAATTCTATGCTCAACCGAACTTCCATCAATCGACTCAATAATGGCGACCATAGAAAGAGAAGAGACACGGCGTCACAACATGAATGCACAGAGCAACCCCGAGCCCGCTGCATACGCCTCTCCCGCTCGAAACCCTAACCAAAGAGACGCGGCCAAGACGAAGGGAGCAACAGCAGCCGACTGGTGCGACCACTGCAAGCGTGCCGGTCACAACCGAGAAGGCTGCTGGGTTCTCCACCCTCATCTTCGGCCGGCTCGGAGGAACGGAGAACGAAGCAACTGGGGCGAAGCGAAAAAAGGGGGCAAGGAGCGGAAGTTCGGAGGAATGGGGAGAGGGGCGACTGAAGGGATCGGATCGAAGGGGAATGAAGAGATCGGATCCGGATCAGATCTGATTAACGCTGGCCACACCCCATCCGAAACTTCTGGATCCTCTGTGGCCCAAACTACACAGCTGACTCAACTATTAACCCAATTAAACAGTTTGTTACAACAGCAAACTTCAGGTTTTGTACACTTTAAATCTACTTTTAATTCTTGCAAAATTAACAATAGTTTTAAAGCTGCAAACCTCTGTCACAGCACCAGTAAATGGATTATTGACTCGGGTGCCACTGACCATATGACATGCAACCAAAATAAATTAGAAAATATTTTACAAGTTAAAAATCCCCAACATGTGATTGTTGCAAATGGAGATAAGGTCAATATTCACGGTATTGGTTCAACCAGATTCCTTACAAAAAATGTAAAGGATATTTTGTATTTACCAGAATTTAACTCAAATCTATTATCGGTTAGTAAAATAACTCAAGAATTGAATTGCAATGTCATATTCTCACCAAATAAAGTGACCTTTCAGGATCGAGAATCAGGGAAGACGATTGGTGAGGGATGGTTGAAAAATGGCCTTTATTATCTTGAAGAAAACAACAATAAATGTCTTGTGTCTTTAAATTCAGTAGATCGTGACAAATTGCTACATTTTCGATTTGGTCACCCATCTGATTATGTTTTAAATAAACTTTTTTGTTATAATTTAGATTCAAAAAATTGTGATGTGTGTAAGTTTTCAAAACAAACTAGGCTACCATTTTCTTTATCCACTAGTATGTCAGAAAAATATTTTGATTTAATTCATTCTGATGTTTGGGGTCCAGCCCCTATCAATTCGTATAATCATTTTAAATATTTTGTAACATTTATTGATGATTTTTCTCGTACAACTTAGGTGTATCTTTTGAAAGGAAAAAATGAAGTTTTTTCATATTTTCAAGAATTTTGTAATTTTGTTGAAACTCAATATAATGCAAAAATTAAAATTTTTATGTCTGATAATGGTACAGAATATATAAACAAAAATTTCTCAGAATTTTTTAAACAAAAGGGCATTTTGCATCAAACTACATGTGTTAATACACCTGAGCAAAATGGAGTTTCAGAAAGAAAAAATAGACATTTGCTTGAAGTCACTAGATCACTTCTTTTTCAAACTAACGTTCCAAAAAGTTATTGGTCAGATGCGTTACTAACAGCAACTTATCTTATAAACAGACTACCAAGTGCTAGGCTTAAGGATATGAGTCCATTAGAAATCCTTAAAGGTAGAAAAATTGATCTTGACCATATAAGAATATTTAGGATGTACATGTTTTGTGCACATAAAAAGACAAGATAAGTTAGATAAAAATTCAGGTTAAAACTATTTTTTTGGGATATTCCTCCAGGAAAAAAGGGATATAAGTGTTATGACCCAAAAAACCATAAATTGTATATCTCACGAGATGTATCATTTTTTGAAAATGAACCATATTATCGAACAAATGAACAAGGAAATACACTAGGTCAACCAATTTTTCCAAATAATTTTATGTTTCCTGAAGAAGCAAATCAAGAACAGGTTGAGCATGTGGAAGAAGAACAAATTGGGTGAAACTAGCGCAACCTCTTCAGGGGGAGACGAGGAAAATGAGTCAAGTGGAGACGCAACTCCTCAAGAAGAAATTGCCTTGAGAAGAAGATCTTCAAGACAAACTCGACCTTCTGTCAAACTAAGGGAGTATGTATCTCATCAGGTGATGTATCCAATTCAAGAATTTCTTTCATATACAAAGGTGTCCCATGCATACCAGACTTATTTGGATAACATCAACAATCAAACTGAACCAATAAATTTTAATGAAGCTAATCAAAGTTTGATTTGGCGTAAAGCTATGAAAGAGGAACTTCAAGCCTTAGAAAAAAATAACACGTGGGATATTATTCATTTACCAAAAACAAAAAAACCGTAGGTTGCAAATGGGTATACAAAATTAAATACAATAGTGATGGTACGGTTGAAAGATACAAAGCTAGGTTAGTGGCCAAAGGATTTACCCAAACTTATGGTGTCGACTACCAAGAAACTTTTGCCCCAGTAGCAAAAATGAATACAGTAAGAATTTTGCTATCGATAGCCACGAACTTCGGATGGGATTTGTTCCAAATGGATGTAAAAAATGCATTTCTCCAAGGGACTTTGGAAGAAGAAGTCTACATGACTCTACCTCCAGGTCACAAAAATGCATCTGATTCAACACTGGTGTGTAAGTTAAAGAAGGCAATTTATGGTCTAAAGCAATCTCCAAGAGCATGGTATGCCAAGCTAAGCTTTTCTCTTTTAAAAATTAATTTTAAAAAAGGTACAGCAGATTCCTCCATGTTTGTCAAACATTCACAAAATTGCACTACCATTATTCTTGTCTATGTAGATGATATTATCATCACTGGAAATAATAATGAAGAAATTAAAAGGATTAAACAATATCTGAAGGAGGAATTTGACATCAAGGACCTTGGAAAACTTTCATATTTTCTTGGAATAGAAATAGCTCACTCAAGTAAAGGCTTATTTCTATCTCAAAGGAAATATGTTCTTGACCTGCTAAAAGAGACTGGTAAATTAGGAGCTAAACCAGCCAATACCCCAATGGAAACCAATATTAAACTTGGAATTGAGGATGGTGAATCACTATCTGACATAGGACAATATCAAAGGTTGGTAGGCAAGTTGATTTATCTCACAGTTACCAGACCTGACATTGCCTTTGCAGTTAGTGTTATAAGCCAATTCATGCATGCTCCACGCACCAGTCACTTGAGTGCAATAGATAGAATATTGAGATATCTCAAAAGCACTCCAGGTCAAGGAATTTGGATGAGAAAGAATAATTCTAATGATGTGGTTGGTTTTTCTGATGCAGATTGGGCCGGGAGCTGTGACAGAAAATCAACCAAGGCTTTTGTACCTTTGTAGGTGGCAACTTGGTCACATGGAAGAGCAAGAAGCAGAATGTTATGGCAAGGTCAAGTGCTGAAGCAGAATACCGAGCCATGGCATCCACAGCAAGCGAGCTCATCTGGATCAAGCAGTTACTAAGTGACATGAAGATAGAGCACACAGGAGCTATGAAAATGCACTGTGATAATCAAGCTGCACGACATATTGCATCTAATCCTGTCTTTCATGAGAGGACGAAACATATTGAAGTCGACTGTCACTTTGTCAGAGAAAAAGTGCAGTCGGGAGAAATAGAAACACCATTTGTTAGAAGCAAAGAACAACTGGCAGATATCTTCACAAAGGCGCTCGATAAAACTGGACATCAAAACATACTTGGCAGTTGGGGCTTAATCAATTATTCCAACCCAACTTGAGGGGCAGTATTGAGAAATAACATATATGCCTCAGCAATAATCATCATTGGCATAATTAGGAAACAAATAAAACTAGCATCCATGTATTTTGGTACCTAGCTTCTATCTTAGCACAGCTAGCAAATCCCTTGTAATTAGGAACAAATAGAATGTAATTATAGCCTCTGAAAATAGGAAACTAGATCACGGCTAGTAGGATTCTTAGGCTATAAACACATGTATAGACCTTGTAAAATCAGAACATCATTTTAGAAATCATTGTTCATCATTCTCTTTCTTTCTACTCAAAAACGGATCAATTTTTTCTTTTGCAAATGTATGTTCAACTGCAATGGTTTGATTGATCATGGCACTGGCTGGGTTAACACTAGCATGCCATGCATATTAGAAGTAAAGAACCATATAATACCAAAATACAAAATATAAAGAAACCTTAGTTATGTGGTGTCATTACTGATATAAATTAGATAATAATGTTGTACCGGTAGAAAGTATGAATTCATAACTTTCAATTATGCCCCTAAACATTTTACTTTGGTGCAATTAATAGAAATAAGTGAAATGGTAACAAGCCAAAGAAACATAGTCAGAATTCAAAAAAGAAACGTACTAAAAGAATTAAAAGAAGGTAAAATAAAAATAAAAAAAAGTGATTGCTAAGATCAAAGTACAATCTTTGGCCAAAAAAATGGACACAACAAGCAACTAGTTTGCCAACATATGAAGCAACCTTTATTGTATCTAAAACTATCTATAGTTATTCTTCTATCTTTTTTACTTTTGTAAAAGAATAAAATGTATATCAGAAGGCTCCCCCAACAGGTGCATCTCCAAATCTCAAATCCACCTTTAACTTGAGAAAAAAAGATAAAAAAATTGAATTTATGAAGCCATGGCGCAATGTCAAATAATCGGTCTTTCCAACAGATCTAACAAATTGCCCAAAGAAGCTTACCTGTCAGAATTAGACAACAGATGATTGATCAATTTAGAACATATTAATGGGTAGCCTAATTAGAGTCCGACCACACACAAACAGAAATGATCCCAGACCTGATAGGAACCCAACCCGCCCGATTGGCATTGCCACCTGGTACAGGTTAGCATGCAACTTGGCCATGGTTTAATTAATTTGTATTTAATGAACACGAAACTACCATGGGCAATCAACAAACATTCTTTACAATAAGACCAACCTTTTAAGTTAAAACTGCAGAACATAAAAGTTGGAAAATTACAACAATAGTATTACAAAAAGACAAAATTAATTTCAAGGATACATAATTTCTTCAAGAAAATTAATAAAAGATAAAGAAGTACAATTCTCAAGAAATGAGCAACTCACATTAATTAATTAATTACAACCCAAATTTGATAACTACTAATTAAAACATTATTAGATGATGACCGTAGCTCTTGGTTGCACCGCCACAAGATATCTAACCGTATCTCCACTTCCTTCATTGTTGGCCTTTCTTCTCCTTCCATTCTGAGGCACATTAGCAAGCTTGTTAAAAAGGGACGCCCCCTTCCAAAACTACATCCTTTAGATAGTACCTGCCATCACAGCACAAAGTTTTCAAGGTGAAATAGGAAGTAGAGGGAGACGGAAACACAAAGCTTTTTCGTGCATTTGCCTCGCCTGCAAAGAGAAAAGGAGCAATTTAAGCCATCGAATTCAATGGTCAGCAGCATAATGATCAAAGAAATAAAGCTGCAGCCTTCTTCACCTATTTTTGCGAACTAATGGGAAAGAGTCAGCACAGATGCCAAGTATGAACTGGGCGAGTCTATACCCGATTAGACATGATTTACTGGAGATTGGAGATCAATGACTGTTGGTATTTTGTATCTAGTTTATAAACCTATTCGTAAAATAGGAATACAGAGGAAATCGAGAGACTTGAATGTAAGATGAATCTCTATATAAACTTAAGGGGTCATTAATAAAGAACTAATTTTCATTTTGGCTAAAATCCACTATAACAATTGAGGAAGTGACAGATGCAATCAAGCAATGGCCGAATCGTAAAAGTCGGGGGCCTCATGGCTATACGGGTGAATTTTATAAGCATTTCTTGCAAGACTTACTACCTGATTTGTTCGAGACTTTTAATGCGGTGCAGCAGCAACAAGCTAAGCTTGGCCCTCTTAGCACATCTTACATAATCTTGATAGCAAAGAAGGAGGCACCCTGACACCAAACAACTTCAGGCCGATAAGTCTCCTGCACGGGATTCAGAAAATATACTCAAAAATCACGACAAACCGGCTTAAAGATAAAATGCATGATTTAATAGATGACAAGCAGACGGGTTTCGTCAAAGGTTGACTGATCTGAAGGATTTGTATATGCGCAGCAGATCCTACATCATTCCCGCAAAGCTAAAATACCAATTGTTGTATTTAAGGCGGATATCAAAAAGGCTTTTGATACTTTAAATTGGGATTTTTGGCTTCAGATTTTGTACCAAATGGGATTTCCCAAACAGTTTGTTAAGGCGGTTCAAGGAGGGGTTACAAGGGACTTCACAAATGTTAATAAATGGATTACTCAGAAATTTATTTGGGGGCTAATTATCTAGCTCCATAAATAAAGATAAAGAAAGCAAACATATTGAAAATGTATATAGATGGATATTTTATTCATATGTTTTCTTGTGTGTATAATAGAATCTTATAAAGCCTCTATTTATAGCTAGAAAATATAAATTACAAGTCATCTAAATTAATTCTATTGATAAATGTGGGGAGATGAAACATACTTCTTTAAAAATATGTTTTGAAATAATAGTGAAGAG
>JAJGRW010001350.1:0-13426 GCA_025461045.1 Carex parvula
CTTGAACCCTGACATATGGTTTGAGCAGCCGCTGTGAAGGAACCATATGCTGCTTGCGTCTATCTTTTCATCTATACTGCTAGCCATGAAAGTGTGGGTTGAGTCTCCTTTTCTTCTGTGTAATTGGCTTGGCTTTCTCTTCTCTTTGTTTCTTGTAGCAATCTGCTTGATAATGCCCGTATTTGTTGCAGTAGTAACATTGAACTTCTCTCTTGAAATCATCATGTACTTCTGCTGGTCTGCCTCGCCCTTCCTCCTCTGCTGGAGTTTGTTCTTCCTCTGCTGGGATTGCCTCTGCCTCTGCTGGAATTGTTTCTTCCTCTGCCTCGGCCTCCTGGGTAGCCATTAGATCTGCCTCTTGATGACTCCCCCTTCATGTAAATGCCTTGTCGTCGCCTTTATCTTCAGCCTTTGACATCCTTGCTTCATGAGTCTGCAGTGACCCCATAGTTCATCAAAGGTGTAGGTTGCTAGATCTTTGGACTCTTTGATTGCTGCTACCACGTGATCAAACTTGGGTGTTAGGCTTCTCAACACCTTTGCCACCACCGTCTTCTCCTCCATGGTGTCTCCAAATGCTCGATTTGATTGACCACCTCTTGTACTCTTGAAAGGAAAATTTGGACTGATTTTCGTTGTTCATCTGCGATGTTTCAAAGTCCTGCGTAGGCCTTGAAGTTTGATTGCCATGACTCGAGTACTCCCTTGAAATGCTGTTTTCAGGGTTGTCCATGCCTCCTTTGCGTTGGTGGCTGCTACAAATTTTCGAGAATTTGTCGTCCACTGCTTGTTGGATGAAGAACAACGCTCATGCATCTTTCTTTGATTTTCTTGCGGATTGGGATCTGGATCGGGAACTCCATTTGCTATCAAGTCCCATAGACCATGTGACTTGAACAAGGTTGACATCTTGATACTCCAAAACTCATAATTCTCGCCTTTGAACAGCGGAATTGCTGGTTGCGTGACATTCACGATGGTGTTGCCATTTTCTGCTATGAAAACGCCCCAAGGTTGATCGACTATGCTCTGATACCACTTTGTTGGAAGAGTAAACAGAGGAAAGGATTGACACAAATAATTCAACTTCTCTTCTTAATTAATTTGATTACAACATGCTGAATTTATAGCCCTACAACTAAATTTGGATCATCTAAGTTTAGCACCCCACTACCTTATGCTAAACTTAATACCCACTACCTATCCTCCTATTACAAGCAGTCTCCAAAATAGAACTACCCTATCCTGCTATTACAAACATTACATACATGATTAATTATAGAACCCACTAACTCCACTACACGCTCCTTGATAGAACTCCAATATAACGGACTAGTTTCTGGAACAACCCTCAACTGAACTCTAAATATGGAAAGCTAATTTTGGATCAACTTTCAACATCAACTGTTAACTCCATAAGTTGTTGGCTTCACTTTATTTTGCAAGTAATTTAGTAATTACTAATATTGTCCTGGATTACCGTAATAATTAATATTAATTGCGGAGTCACTCTCTTGAAACTTTTCTTCCTGCAAAGGTGATTAAAGCGCATTTCTACAGCTTAATTTCTATAATTTGGAGTTCCGTGCATAACTTAAGGTTCTCAAACAAGTCATTTAAAATGTATGATGTCAAATTTATGACTTCAAAGATAAATTTTTAGTACCTCCACTAATTAAGAATCCTGCAAAAAGATAATGGTAGTAAGAGCAGCAGTGGCGACTACATTGGCCACAACTTGGGTTCTTGTAACTGTGGCAATGAATCGGTATAGACTCATTGACATTTGATGGATTGCAAAAAGAATCAAGAAGTGATAAAAAAACCTATAGGAAATAAATAAAAAGAACAAATTACTTATCACTCATATGGTTGATACTAGTATGCTTTACTAAGGTACCAACTGGAGCAAAAAGAATTTACCTGGTGGTGAAGGCGCGAAACCAATACCATAATAGGTCAACCAGTATATATACCCGTCTCAAGTAGCGAACTTGGTATGCTCAAAATAAAGATTGAAGAAAGGACCGCCCAACCAGGTAAGTTTAACAGCTCCCTCTGCTTGAAGAAAATTGGTAGTCGTTTTATTGTCATGGCCAATTCAGTCATTCCATTAAAATTCACAACCATAATACCCATAAATGAAGCCCCAATATATGTTTCCATCCATCACAGTTTGGTGGTTCATCCTTGCGCAGAAACAATGTTGTTATCACAAATGCAACAAAAGAAATTTGTATTGTTTTGAAAATATGCAAAGGTGAGTTTCTTTAGGAGTAGTAGTTCTCTTGAAAAACATGCCGTGAGAGATTTGCCATTTGAGATTCGCCAAGTTTTGATTGATTATGGTTTGAAGAATTGGTGATCTTTCTGTGGTTGCTTTGGTTTTGGATCATTTGGCTGATACGGAATGATCGGAAGGATTCAGCCAATTTCTTGGTTGATTGATAGTGGTACTCACTGGGGTTCCCTGGCCCAATATTGTTCTTGATCCTTTTTTGAGGTAACCTATCAATAGTTAAAGTACATTACTCAAGTTGAAGAGAGAAATATCCTAACCTCAACAAGGATATCAGTTTATAGGGACCACAATTATATCAGTTCTGGTTGTAATGATTTTATTCAAGATGGAAAATACACCGTGAGAAGCTGGCTGTAGACTTTTCCTTAATGCTTAAATAAATTGTATTGATGCAGTTATTTGGTAAAGTACCTCTTGAAGAAAATCAGCTACATTTTTCCTCTTTGGACATTTAAATCCAATGGAATCAAAAAATTTAGTGGCATATTCACGAGGACCTTGATATACAATTTGCCCCTCGCATAGCAGTATAATATCATCAAACAATTCAAATGTCTCGGGAGGTGGTTGAAGCAAGGAGATAACCATAGTTAAATCCATTAAATGTGCCATTTGTTTTAAATATTTTATTATGTCAAATGTCGTGGAGCTGTCTAGGCCAGTTGATACGTCGTCCATAAAGAAACACCTTGCCAGACCAACAAGCATCTCACCTACAACTCAAATAAAAAAAAAAAAAAATTGAAGAAAAGACTCATATTTTATATCATACAACTAAAAGAAATTACCTCCAGTTTTTAGCTGAAAAAATGGAATAACAATCATGGTTGTGCGTACCAATTGTGACTCTCTTCTTTTCACCCCCTGAAATTCCTCTTCTCAGTTCATCTCCTATTATTATATCAGCACACTCGTTTAATCCAAGCATCTGCACATGAAAGTATACTCAGAGATACTCAAAAGAAAATGTTGAAGTATCCAAAGTACTATCGCTAAGACATATACCTTGATGATATAGTTTGTTGTAAGGTTGCTTCCATCTCCACATGTGGTGGCCTAAAAACCATAATAAAAGTTCATATTTTAATTAAAGTAATAAAGTGAAGCAACAAAATTTGAATAAATATAGATACTATTAATGTTTAACTTTACCTTCACAAAAGTATCAAATTCTATGTCCATTTTGTTGATTGCAGCCTCGTTCCTTCCAATTTTTTCTCCCAACATTTCTACAATTTTGCATATCATGCCATGTTCTTGAAGATGAGAAAAATGATATCTAGCAATTGCTTTAGCATATGGTACTGTACTGTTTTTTTTTTAGAAAAAAAAATAACGAAATTGAAACACCAACTTGGTAACTTTCTAAATTATACTGAAATCTAAAAATCATTAATTAACATAAATTTTGAACAGAACATGGTGTCCACATTGTCAGTGCCACTGCTGTTCACAGAGAACGGGTTCAAATCCCACGACGCGCAAGGGGCACGGAGAATTATAGAGAATTTCACTAGAGAGATAAGGGAGTAGTTAGGAAGCATTAGGGTGTAAAATAGGGGAATTATAACATCTTTGGATGCCAGACCTTGCCCTTCTGAAAGAAGGCCTTAGATCAAGAACAAAAAAAAAATTCAAACAAATAAATAATTGAAATTTACTGTATAAAAAACCAGTATGAAATTTAATTGGAGTGAAAGTAATTTTTAAAGTGGGTCAAACAAAGGGCCCACAAGCAATTTCATTAACTAATAAAGAAAACAAACTTAAAAATCCAATCTTCCAAAAACCAATCAGGGTTATAAATGACTGTTTGGAAGCACTGGGAAATTGTGCAAAAATTAAGGGCGAAAAATTAAAGGGGAGTGCTGCTTGATATGTTATATGTTGTTTGGTAGTATTGGAGGAGTAAGTAAGAAGTAGGTGAGGTTGGGGGCAGGCCTAAAACTAGAATTTAGCATCTCTAACCCTTTTGCATGTCTTGTTCTGGACAGGATGCCACCGCACAGTGCCAGCCCAGGTTGAGGAGATCATGGAGACTGAGGGGTTTGGAGACTATGTGGACTAAGATAGCAGGATTATGCTGGATAGCGTTATGGATTTGTGTTGCTTCAAATTAAAGGCCTTTTTGATATATATTTTGGCCTTTGATGGATAAAATGTAGTATGGTTTGTATTGTTTATGGACTGAAAACTAGGGTTTGGACTGATTTTTCCAGGGTTTGCTTTGAGAATTTTTTTGTTTGTGATACTGTAGACAGTACCATGTCATGATCAGTAGTTCAGTATGCTTATTTAGTGTACGATGTAATGTTTTCCAAGCTAAGAATGAACCAGTGTCACATGTGCCTCAAAAATAAATAAAGAAACAAAGAAAGGGAACTTACCAAATGCATTATTTGTTTCTAATAATTGAGAAGAGAAATTAAGAGTTTCTCTAACAGTCATCTCAGGATGATGCCAATCAAACTGACTGATATAAGCTTTCATCTGTTGAGGCGTTGATGAATTGAGCTCTTCTCCATTGTACATGATCTTTCCTTTTAACTAATTAGTCAATAAAGAAAAAAATGGTCAACTATCAACTATAAGTACAACTTCTTAATTAACAATAAATAAAAGAAAAAAAAAACATGTTAATTGCATACTTTCAGATTAGAGCAGAGATTTCCAGACAATGCTTGTAGAAATGTTGACTTTCCCGACCCTGGAGGTCCAAGCACAAGTGTCAACCTCGATGGTCTTATTATTCCGCTTAATTCATTCAAAATTCGGATTGGATATTTCTTCTTGGCGCACAAACAAGACAACTTTACTATCTCCTGTGACCATAATTGAAAAGCATCTTTTGGGATTTGACTTGAACAACATGAAAACAAAAGTAAAATATTATGAAATGCGCAAAAGCAGATAAAAACGATCAATCTAAAGATTTCAGCAAATTTCAACAAGTAAATTATTTCCATTTAAGCTAGTATTTTAAAAAAATTCACATTAACTTAAGAGGCCACTACTTGTTTAATCGAGAAGTAACATTTCTCAATTAATTCTGCAGCATATGTATGGTTCATATTTTTTTCTGATTCAATGTATGTACTATTTTATCATGGTGTCTTTTGGTAACCAATACAGTTGCAACAATGTCTGGCTTCTTTAATGCCAGTCTTTGAGGAATGATTTTTTTTTATTTAATTTCCAGTTAAAGGAAGGAAGGCTCGCAATTACTAATAGTTATTCTATCTTCTATAAAGAACCAAAAAATTAAAGCCATTTTTTTTACTAATTTATACCTACCTCAACACCATTAAGAGTAGCATTTAGCAAAGTCGGAAGAGCTTGACGACCAGTCTGCATCTCTGCCTCGACCGTCAAATTCTCAAACAGAACTTCCACTTGTGTAGCTTGTACTCCACCCATCCTATATTAATTTTAAAAATTAAACAAAAGATATATTGTCATTGTTAAATATGAATATCTATGTATAACTATATGTAAGCACATTGTGTAATTAACCATATATTTTGATTAGTATCATTTATAAAGCCTGCAAAAAAAATGTAGGTATGTAAGAAGGTATGTAAGAATAGTAGAATAGGGTTATACTATTCAAATTTTGGGAGAATTAAGGGGAATAAGAAAGATGTAGATATGGAATATAGATTCGTATTCTAGCGTACAGTAGAATAGAGAGGATTAACCGATTAACGGAAGAGACTTCCAACGTTTACTCAAAAAGAATAGAGAGGGTTAAGACTAGAATAGAATAATAATAGCGACTTATTTTTCTGAATTTTTTTTATTCTAGAGTGTAAATATTTTTTCAGTTATTAAAATATTTATTAGTAGGCATTCAGATCATTAACCTACAAAAAAGTAAAGCCTGCAAAAAATCTGAATTGAAAACCTTATTGCAATTATATGTGGTTAGTCAGTCACATACCTTTGATTTCTCTCCCTGAGCATCCCAAGGAACTCTTCATTGTCAGCATGAGTTAAAGGTGGCTCACCTCTGCTCTTCATACTCTCTCTCTCTACCTTTTAATACACTTAGCTGCAGTTCTTAGTTCTCTCCTTTTTTCCTCTTAGGAAGCTGCCTTGTTTTCTTTTTAGGAAGCTTGACAGAGGCTGCCTAAGTATTTTAGCAGTTCCTAAGTTTCACTGTTTTGATAAAAAGCCAGAAGGTAATTTGGAAATCTCAACGCGTTAGAAAGGACAAACAATTTCTAATACAACTTGGTGTTTATTTCCAATTTCAATATTGACCAGTCTCACAGTTTTTGATTTTCTGTGTGCTTCTATGAGAGCAGGTTCTGAATTCTATAGTCCTTATTTGAGATTTATCTAGCAACAATGTACGCCATCACTAATTAAATTCATATTTCATTCTCTGCTTCAAGTCGAGGTTATGAAAATTTCCCTTTTTGCAATTTAACCCCCTGATAAGTGTATATTACCAAACCAATAATAATTAGCATATTTTACCCTCATTTATTTCTGTTCTTATGAATCAGTCCATAGAAACCAAAGCAGAGGGTAAAACCCACTGGTACTGTTCGGTACCATGGTCAGAACAACATCCACATTCTCACAAGAATAACAAAGCACTGGTACAGTGCTATTCGGGAATCAGTACCAAACTCGGTTCAAACATGATAAAGAACAGAAAAGGAAAAACGAAAGTTCATCAATTCTAACTTTCAATCAAACGATTCTGACATGATTCACAATAAAATATAGCTTGGCTATTCAATTCTCAACGTTACCAAGCCATAGGTCAGTAAGAGAGAAACTAGAACCGAAAAAGGAAAATACCCATTAATTGTGCTAGTTCACTGGCGGAGCAAGAATCCAACAACCAAATCCTTACAAATACAAGAGCGCTCTCTCTCTCTCTCTCTTTTTCTTCTCTCTCTGTTATCTTTCGAAGAAAGAAGAATAGCAAAACAAATAAAAATGACTAGGCGGTAGGGAAAGAAGAAAAGAGATAGCCAGGGGATAAGGTGGGTGCGGGTCCCACATGTCCAATTAAAAATTCCTCTTTTACATTTTAACCCATCAGTTTTCTAATTTTGAAGAACAGCCCATAAATCAATTAAAAAAAACTTATAAATATTATTAGCTATTAACTCTCTATTATCCATTATATATTTACAAATTAAAATATACAATTATCTTAAATTATAATTCGCAAGAATTATAATCCCTTTAATTTCCTATTTCTGTTTTCATAAAACTTGAATATTTCGAAACTCTCCGTATTACTTCGGTCAGATATAGTTTCAGATGTATACTTTACCATACTTAAATTGATATTATTATTTTGTTGGTTTGTTCAGAAAATACCATTCATTCATTTATTGTTACATATTTATCAGAAAAACTATACTCATACATTTCATATTTTATTTTCAGTCATTAATTTCATATACCCATTTTACATAATGTTACAGACATAGAAGGCAAAACCGGCTGTTCCGGAGCGGAATCGGACCGTACCGATCCGATTTCAGACCGAGTTATGCAGTTAGTGTAGATTTCATCCAATTTCATCCGTTCCGGCCTCATTCTAGTCAAATTTCGGCCATTCTGGTCTCATTCCAGCCAAATTTCATCCGTTTCAGACTGAAATAGACCGATTCCACCGAAATGGCCGAAATGCAAATTAAACAAACTCCAAAAAAAAATTTTGAGCTCTCTGTGAATTGAACTCATGCCCTCAAGTATGGCAACCAAACTCAACTACCACCACACCATACAATCTTTATTGTTAAAATACACAACTCATTTCTATAGAATAGAATTTTAACTTGTACCTCCATTCAATCACGGATTGACTGTTGTCTTTTTTTTGGTTTGACTGGACTAAAGAGTGTGTTTTTGGTTTGACTGTCGTCCGTTTCGGACTGAAATAGACCGATTCCACCGAAACGGCCGAAATGCAAATTAAACAAACTCCAAAAAAAAATTTGAGCTCTCTGTGAATTGAACTCATGCCCTCAAGCATGGCAACCAAACTCAACTACCACCACACCTTACAATCTTTGTTGTTAAAATACACAACTCATTTCTATATAATAGAATTTTAACTTGTACCTCCATTCAATCACGGATTGACTGTTGTCTTTTTTTTTGTTTGACTGGATTAAAGAGTGTGTTTTTGGTTTGACTATCGTCCGTTTCGGACTGAAATAGACCGATTCTACCGAAACGGCCGAAATGCAAATTAAACAAACTCCAAAAAAAATTTTGAGCTCTCTGTGAATTGAACTCATGCCCTCAAGCGCGCAACCAAACTCAACTACCACCACACCATACAATCTTTGTTGTTAAAATACACAACTCATTTCTATATAATAGAATTTTAACTTGTACCTCCAATTCAATCACGGATTGACTAGTGTCTTTTTTTTTGTTTGACTGGACTAAAGAGTGTGTTTTTAGTTGTAATGCTTGTATTATATTGTATTAGTGGATTATTTGATTGTAATAATTTTTCTAAATTTTTTTTATCAATTTTTCCTATTTTTTTAGTGTAAAACAAGCTTCTGACAAAAAAGTCTGATTTTTCAATCCGATTCGACCAATCCCGACCAATTTTTCCGATTTGGATCGGGATCAGTCGGTGCCGATCCCGATCCCGATACCGATTTTCCTTCTATGGTTACAGATTTGAAAAGCTAACATCCTTGAAACACTTAACCATTAACGGTAGCCCAAACCTGACCAAATTGCCTAATTTACCCCTTTCTCTAAATGATTTTACCATTAATAATGTCGGAGTGAGTGACCTTCCAGAATATTTCGAGAGTTCTCACTCGAGTGGCCCGACATTATCATCCTTGAAAGCATCACTCAGAATTGTGGAGATATACAGCTGCTCAAACCTAACATCCTTGAATGGATTTCTGCAGCACGAAAACATAGATTTACTAGGTCTTCAGACATTAACCATACAATTCTGTAAGAATCTGGTTCATCTACCAACTAGTGCATTTAAACAGTGGACAATTTAAACAGGCGTGGATGGAATCTCACAAACAGATGCTTTATGTGCAAGATGCAATCAGAATCGGTTAAGCACCTATTTAATGAACGCATACAAGCCAAGATATTGTACAAATTGATAGAGCTCAAAATGGGAATTAAAATACCAGGAGGCTTCTCTAATGAAGGCAAAAAGACTATAGCAAGTCTAAAGAAATTCCAATTCAGCAGAAAAGAACGATCCATCTTGCTGATCACTCAGTTTGTTATATGGAGAGAATGCTGCACTAGAACCTTTAGAGAAGAACAATGTCACTTGCTTCAGCTTGCTGAACAAGTAGAAGTGCAATGGAGATACAGTACACTAGCAGGTACATAAGAAGGGAAGAAGATCATCGCAACAAATTACTGTTAATTTAAGATTTTTGTTTTCTGATTTCTATTTCGTTCTTATTTTCATTTTATTTTCATTTTTATGCTCAAATGTATTGAGCAGAATTGTTTTCTTTTATTTTGTTACAAAACTTTTGTAACCTCAAAATGATTAATGAAATAAGGGCTTGACCCTTTTTTCTTTGTCAAAAAAAACTATTGCATTTGGAAAATTTGTGTCACTAAAACACATAGTTATAGTGGGAAACCCAAAGTTGGTAACTGTTCATAACCAGAGCATCCTCCTGCCTATCAAACTAGAAACTCTTGAATTAGAAGACTGGTGAACTTGATGTGCCGTTGCTAGAGTCAGCATCACAGCTCGCTGCACTTGCAACTCTTTATATTTTAAATAGTGAATATATTACTTGTATCCCTTCCTCTGGAAATGCATTTACATCACTCAGGACCCTGCATATCTTAGCATGTGACAGGTTCATTGAGTGTGGATGTGCCAGGCTCGTTGAGTTTTCATCCATGCAGCAAGCATATACTATAAACGCAGGAAACAACTTGGTCTCTTTAAGGATCAGTCATGTGCACATTGATCACCCCTGTCTCCTTCTTATTGAACCATTTAGATGCCTAAGATTTTTTAGTAAACTACAAGTTGAAAATTGTTCTGGGATGAAGGCCCTGCCTGAGCAATGGCTGTTACAAAATGGTAGTACCCTCAAGAGTTTGGTCATCGATGATGCAAGCTCGCTTTTGTCATTGCCTGGTACAATGGTGATGCTAACTGCCCTTGAGTGACTTGACATTAGCTATGCTCCTTTGCTGGAAGAAATCCCAGTGTTGCCTACTTCTGATTCGTATGAACATTAATGGGGTCGCTCTATAACTCTATTCAACCCTCCTCGTAACTATTATTATGATTTTTTTTCAACCATAATTTTGCTTGTTTCGTGCTCTATATTTTTCCAACTTCTGAATCCTCTCGGTGACTCTTGCAATTGATTATGCTGTCATTTGCAACTGTGGTTTTTGTATAATGTCTAACCGATGACTCATGCAAACACAAACATTCCTTCCCCCGCCCAACCCCCCCCCCCCCCCCCCCCCCCCCCCCGAACAAGTGCCACATTGTTGTTGCGAAGGTGTGAAACTCCAGAGGACTAGAGGATTAAATTACAGAAGCTCCACTGTATTTTTTCATGTTGGTACGTACATATCTCTATGTATATTCAAATTATTAGTTTCTCCATTCATTTCTTAATTTAAATTGAAATTTCGGTGGTACTAGCACATTTTCAAAATTTTAACTCTGCCTATATTTAAATGATGTAGCCGATTGCAAGCCCAGACAAGAGGGGTGTTATTCAAATTTTGAAATGTTTTTACTTGAATAAAAAAATTGGATGTTCAATGTGAAACCAAAAAGTGATCACAACATTGTTAAATACAGTCACATAATTTAAATTCTAAATGGAAAATTTTAAGTTTCTTTCTTGGTACAACATTTGTTTGAACAATGGGATATTTGATGCTTGTATAACACCTATTGAGACAAAATATAATGCAACATCTAGTTGATATTCTTATTCAAATTAGATTGCATTTGAGTTGATCAGTTTCTTGCAAATAAAAAGTAGTAGTTGCAATTTCAAAGGGCAAATGAGAAAAATTTCAAAAGTGGAGGGCCTCAGGTTTAATTCAACATAAGTTTGTGCAATTGGTTTGTTCAATAGCCGGTTTTTGTTAGATTAAGTGCTTTTATCCGGTCTTTTTTGTTTTTTTTTGTTTTCAGTAATCAGTAGCGTTGCATATGGTTATACAAGCTTGAGTTACTGTACCCTGGTTTAATAATTTTGGACTTTCGTAATTTTTTTAGTGAATAGAAGAACAATAAATTCTAAAGCATTTTGCATCAAAACTACATTAACTCTTTCATTAGTTCATCTTATATATATAGAGAGAGAGAGAATGGCTAATATACAAACGTTTGTTCCTGGACTCAGCAACAAATAATTCAGTTCTCCAATTTTCAAAGTCCAACAGTCAATCCAAACGTTAGATATTCAATCTATATTAAAATGTGCTTGGAGGCCAAATTTTACATTTTTTGAAATTTGTTTACTATTTATTAAGCTGGTTTGAAAACCGCTGTTTTTCAATGATGCAGAAATTTAACAAAAACAGCAGTTTTCAAACCATCTTAATAAATAGTAAAAAATTTCAAAAATATAAAATTTGGTCTCCAAGCACATTTTAATATAGATTGAATATCTAACAGTTTGGATCAACTGTTTGGACTTTGAAAATCGGAGAACCGAATCATTTGTTCCTGAGTCCAGGAACAACGTTTGTATATTACCCATTCTCTCTCTCTCTCTCTCTCTCTCTCTCTCTCTATATATATATATATATATATAGAGTAAGGCTACGGTGCTTTGCAAAGTAAACAGCCCTCTTTACTTCGGACCACTTTTTCAATTTGCAAAACTCAAACAACCGATCCGAACCGTTCAACATGTTCTAAATATTGAAATGTGCTTGGAGACCAAATTTTACATTTTTCGAATTTTTTTACTATTTATTAAGCCACTTTGAAAAAGTCTGATCCGGTGGTCCAGAAAATTTTACTGTTTTTTACTGTTCACCGTTAGATCAGCGATTTTCAAAGTGGCTTAATAAATAGTAAAAAAATTCCAGAAAATATAAAATTTGGTCTCCAAGCACATTTCAATATTTAGAACATGTTGAACGGTTCGGATCGGTTGTTTGAGTTTTGCAAATTGAAAAAGTGGTCAGAAGTAAAGAGGGCTGTTTACTTTGCAAAGCACTGTAGCCTTACTCTATATATATATATATATATGAGGAGGGATCAAGTTACAACAAATTTGAGTTACAACACAAAGTTACAACAACTATTTTTTTCATTTTCAAAGTCCAAATCATCGATCCAAACCGTTCAACATGATTATCTAAATAAAATGTGCTTGCAGATCAAATTTACATTTTTGGAATTTTTTACTATTTATTAAGATGGGTACAAAATTCAATGGTCTGAATATGACTATTTTTGTAAAATACTTAATAAATAGTAAAAAAATTCAAAAAAAATGTAAAATTTGATCTGGAAGCACATTTATTGTGAGATTATGTTGAACGGTTGGATCGATGATTTGGACTTTGAAAATGAAAAAAATGATTGTTGTAACTCAAATTTGTTGTAACTTGATCCCTCCTCTATATATATATAGTATGGCTAATTTGTTGTAACTCAAATTTTTTACTATTTATTAAGCCACTTTGAAAATTCCAGATCATATGGTCCAGACTGTTTTTACTGTTCACCCGGATCAGTTTTTTTCAAAGTGGCTTAATAAATAGTAAAAAAAAATTCAAAAAATGTAAAATTTGGTTTGCAAGTACATATTGATATGGAGATCATGTTGAACGGTTCGGATCGACCGTTAGAATTTTGAAAACTCAAAAAGTGAGCCATAGCACGGAGGGCCCTTATATATGCGTAGCACCGTAGCACTGTCCTATACAGGGGCGGAGGCCACATACATTGAATGGGGGTCAATTGACCCCCATTCATTTGAATTTTTTTTATTTATACTCTATTTTACTATAGATTAAGTAAAATATTATAGATAGTGTGAATTGACCCCCATTCGTAGTAGAAAAATTTTATATGCTTGACCCCCATTCACGTTTGACCCCCATAGTCTGAAAGTCTGGCTCCGCCCCTGGTCCTAT
>JAJGRW010001350.1:18094-108066 GCA_025461045.1 Carex parvula
TTAAAAACAGTACCAAATATGAGTCCAAAAGATTTCACTAGTGGAAAAATAAGAATTAGGATCGGTCATAGACAGATATCAGGATCGGTCCACAACCGATCTTGATCGGGGCGATCCTGATACTAAACAAATCTGGATCGGTTATTTGACCGATCCAGATAGATACTATCTGGATCGGTTCTAACAAACGACCGATCCCGAGAAATATAATCTAGATCGGTTTTAAAAATCACAACCGATCCAGATTAAACAGTATCAGCATCGGTTTTTTCTTAAAACCGATCCACCTAGGGTATTTTTCTTTATTTAAATTGATAACAATTAGGATCGATTATAAACCATAACCGATCCTAATAATAATTATCTGGATCGGTTGTAATAAACCGATCCAGGTTGTACGAATAATCTTTTTTTTTTTAAAGTGGTATCTGGATCGGTTCCAGAACTACAACCGGTCCTGATGTTATTTAATCTAAAAAAAAACAATTCGATAATATGGCCAGCCCCCATATAGTACTTTGCTGGCCAACATACAAATTACTAAATCACAATCACACATTCTAAATGATCACATATAATTAAATTAAATATCATACACATCTTAAATATTACACAACAGTTGAACTTATCCTAAATTCTTACATATAAATCGTGTTATGCTTGACATCCCTAAATTCTTATACTTGTTCGACTCGCCTTGAGTCTTTAGTAAAGCTTGCAACCAACATTAGGCGAAAGTCGCTCAAGCGTTGTACGGTATGCTTAGCGGGAATATTCTGCATTTTTTAAAAGATAGCAGAGACTATAAATTTAATTTTGTATTACTTTTGAAAAATTCCATAAATGCATATATATATACATATATACCTTTATTGTTGGAAAAACATCGAGGAATTCCTTCATTATGTCTTGCATGAGCAACATGACATAATATGCACATTCCCAGGAAAATGGTTGTTGTGGACACTACATAACAAGTTTGAAAAAATTGAAACGTATGTTAATGAGCATACAAATGGCTTGAATGTATAGAATTCACAAATTTTTGCATCTAGGTCCCTGTAATCATCATATCTCAATAGAAAATATTACCTCGCAATCGTTCTGAACCTTTAAAGAAAAATTGAAATGTATGATGAGCATACAAATGGCTTATATTAGATATTCACAAATTTTTGCATGTACGTACCTATAATCATATCATATCTCAATATAAACTATTACCTTGCATTGGGTATGAATATCTAAAGAAGCATCCAATTCTATGCGGAAAGCACTGTTGAAATATGAATACATTGAACAATCAGTACATACGAGAGATGGTTAAAATAATAAATTAATAAACAAACGTGAAATTTAGGAAGGCACTTACTCCTCAACAGCAGCAGTGATCATGAACATTCTATTGTGCTTCTTATCGGAATCGAACACGTACAATGCCCTATCTCTTGGCATAAGCACGGCCAATATCCAATGATCTCTGCATGTTAGGTTTGTAGCATTTCACCTTTTATAATTTCAATGAATTGAAAGAAATTTAATAAACTGAGAATCGAAATATAACACTAACATCTGATGGTAAGGTATGAATATCAACCGCTTGTCCCAATTTTCTCTGAGTGCTTTCCCAATGTATTGAACGACAGCTCCTCGGTCTAGATCCATTTGGTCGGCACATGTTCTTGCAGGGTCCATGAAACCAACCTGCTCATCGGGAAATTCCTCCTTGATGAAATTGTGGCAATACCTGCAAAAAAATAAAGGCATACAGATAATATGAATTTTGTGAAATTTGAATTAAAGGTACTAAATTATGCAATTATTACGAATATTAACTCACAACATCCAGATCTGAACAACTGGCGCAGTGAGCCACTGCCGTGGTTTAAGCAAGAGGCCATAATCATCGGCATAGACAGATATGGAGTCTGCTGAATGGAAAAAATCAAGTGGCGGAACGATATCTAATTGCATGCCATCAGACTCCAAAAATCGATCACGCAGCTGCTTGAATGTTCGTCCCAGATTGTCAAACTCGATACCATCAAATGCCTTGCAGTGATCACTCTTCGCTTTGCCACCTCCAGGAACTTGTGGTTCCTGCAAAATTCATAATAAATTGAGATAAAATCCTGAATCAACTACGACTCTATCGTATAGATACAAATTAAGAAGTATAAGTACTTGTAATAACAATATACCTCAACATCAGAGGAACCAATAGATATCATGGACATCGGCCATGCCGTGGAACTGCCGAGAGCATCTTGCAGGGTTGCCATCTCGTCATTTGGTACAGGTAAGGGGATGGATAAAAAGTCCGCATCCTGAACAGCATCCACAGTTACCTTTGCATGGTCGGCAGGTATCGGCCTACAGTGAATTGTTCCACCTTGTATAACTGGAACATTAATTAGGCCTACGGCCACTACCAGAGTTTTCCCATTAACATCCGCCTTGAGTCTGCATCTTAATTCTGCCTCCTGCACAAATATTGACTTCTACTGGAATAAAATGATTGCTATGAATCTAAGACGTGTTACGCAAAAAAAAATTAAAATCTGAATATGTATGAAACTAAGGCGCGCATAGGCCTATTGATTCAAATCTAAATGTGAATTACCTCATGAAAGGCAGGATAAGCTGCCGTAGGTATGGCTGACTGACAGCTGCTCAGAAAGACTGTTTGGCTATCAGTTTTTTCAGGTATGCCCATTTTATGCCGAAACAGTGCCTCCATTTTCAAATTCATTTCTCGCTCCAGTCTCTCCTCTATTCCTCTTACTCTCTCCTCCACTCTCGCTTCAAATTCGGCATCGGACCTCTCATGTCGAGATTTAGGACGTCTCTTCTTTGTTGGGCCGTATACTTTTCTCATTGAAATCAAACCTCCCACTCCTCTCACCCTCCCTGAATGTTCTGGATTTGGGAGAGAACTTCCAAGAACATCGTCGTGTCGTTCGACGACCAACAAGCCTTGTTTGAAAGCCGCTTCTTGTTCGTCCTGAAATGACAACATGTTATAACATAATAAATTACTTGTTGTATTCTAATGAATGACAATATCTAAAACCTTACAATTTTCTTGATGACCGGTACGTATGTTTCTGGATAGAAGCGTTCCTTGGTCTCTACTGAGAGCTTCTGTCTAGCAAGTTTCCACAGTGACGTGCCTATTCTCGACCGACAAATCGGTAACCTCTTCAGGTGTCAATGCAGTAGTATTTGACCCTTGGGAAGACGGATCACTAGATGCTTTCTCATTTGCAATCAACTGCATAGCATCTTTAAGCCTGCTCTGGAATCCCACACCGCTGTAACCTCTGGATCCCATGAAGTGTGGATACTTGTTTTGGGCCTGATTCTCCCTCCCAATCTGGCTGGCATCCTACAATTTGAACAAAGAAACAGTTGGCCTTAATTATAAGTGCAGAGTTCAAATTTTAATTAGAGAGAAGGTATGTGGTCCATAAAAATAAACATACTTGGAATTTCTTCGTATTTCGATACTCGACAAATTCATCCCAGTCTTGTTGTTCAATATTGAGCTTACCAAAATCGGGGGTCGTACCATTGCGCCACGCTGCAGTCAGAGTGGTTCTGAACTTTCGGTGAATGGTAGCCATTTTCTGATAATAGTACCTCCTCACTTTATCGTCCTCCTCTATACCCCATCCTAGCTGCCAAACAAATAGAAATCGAGATTTGGAGTTAGTTAATATCAAATAAAAGCTGTTGAAATTAACACCATGTTATTTACCTTAATTGATTCCCATATTATTTTCTTGTTATTGTCTGGAACATCTCTCCAACGTTGGAACCTTATAGGAATATTCCTTCTTACTAAAACCCCAAGTTCCGTGGAAAAAGACGTTGTCTCCGCGGTAACAACAGGCCTATAAAATCTGTCGATCTCAATCTTCTTGCCTGTCTCACTGATCTTCTCCTTAATTTGGTTTGGCCCTCTCCCTCGTTTCTTATCCCCCGATTGCTCACCTCCACCTTCCATATCTGCTCATTTTCAAAATAAATAATAAGTAAAGAGTCATGCCAAGCTAACAATTTATTTCTCATGCTTTGAGATTCAGTGCATCAATACTATACAAATCAGAGGTATTCATTTATATACCAATAAACAAGTATATATCTACCAATAAACATGCAAGTATGTAACAAGTATATAACAAGTATCTACCAATAAACAAGTATATACCAAATCAGAGGTATTCATTTCTGGAAAATAGTATATATCTACCAATAAACAAGTATATAACAAGAACATTGTCTGAGCTATTCATTTATATACCAAGTTAAAGAACAACACACTAACCGGGAAGAAGAAGAAACAGCGGCGGCTAGGGTTAGCGGCGACTAGAAGAGGAGGTGCACTGGCAGCGGCCTTGAGGTGCACTGGCAGCGGCGGCTAGGCTTTGAGGTTAGCGGTGGCTAGGCTTTGAGGTGCACTAGCTAGGGTTAGCGGCGGCTAGGCTTCGAGGTGCACTGCCAGCGACCTTGGCGGCGACTAGATAGGAGGGTAGCGGGCTGGATGGAGAAGAGGAAGAGAGGGCTCTGAGGAGGAAAGGGATTCTGAGGAGGAGAGGGAGAAGGGTTTTCGAGAGACAGTCGGCTGTTTGGAGGAGAAGGGTTTTGGAGTGAAGGGCGGAAAAGGATTTTAAAACAATATCTGGATCGGTTGCTAAGCTACAAACCGATCTAGATAAGACTCTGGATCGGTCGTTAGAGTAAAAACCGATCCAGATAATACTCTGGATCGGTTATTAGCTTAACAACCGATCCAGATTGTTGAATATCTGGATCGTTGTTCATACTAATAACCGATCCAGATTGTTGAATATCTGGATCGTTGTTCATACTAATAACCGATCCAGATGCTTATCTGGATCGATTTTTAAGCTAACGACCGATCCAGATGTTTATCTGGATCGATTGTTAAGCTAACGACCGATCCAGATAACAATTTTCATATCAAATGTTCTAGGAAATTATTTGTAAGTAATTTATAAGATGAATTTATCAAATCCAGATAAATTTGTAACATTTATAAAATTTTCATATTAGCTACATGAAATAATTTATAAGATAATTTATATTATGATTTATAAAATAATTATAATATTAGCTACTTTAAATAATAATGTACTTATGTCTATGAAATAAAATTAGCTACTAAAAAATAACTTATAATAATTTTAAAAACTAAGCCAACAAATTACATTTACCATGAAAAACAATATTGAAGAAAACCTAAGCTAATAATTTACAAGAAAACCTACCAAATGAATTACAAATGTCCTAAATATTGAAGAATTGTAATTAACTTGCATGATTCGCATCGTCCTGTGTTTCAATGCACATCTGATAAAATAAAATGACAACATGTTATAACATCAATATTGATATTAAATTTATTTTTATATTTTGAAACCAATAAAAAATTGTTACGTAGAACATACCAGCAGGAACATCTTCAACCCATTCTCCTTCATTATGATCAATGCGCATGTCCAGATTTTCATGGTCCTCACCGATTGATAAAGACGCCATGCCAGTGGAAAACGGTGGTATCTCATCAAAATGATCGTACGCTTCTTCGTCTTCCACGTTATCAATACCGATGATACGTCTTTTTCCAGAGAGGACAACATGTCTTGAACGATCGGCCGGATCAGTTACGTAGAACACTTGCGTGGCTTGTCTTGCAAGTATAAACGGATCACCCTTGTATCCAGCCTTATTGAAATCCACCAAAATAAAACCATCGTTGTCGACTTTAACCCCCCTACGGTTATCGACCCATTTACACATAAATAACGGGATCTTAAATGTTCTATAATCTAGCTCCCATATTTCTTCAATAAACCCGTAGTACGACATGGATGCATGCGATGGTCCGGCACCTTTAGGATCTGAAAAATCACTCGAAGAGGCTACTAACGTCACTCCACTGTTTTGCACGGTACTCTTTACGTCCTGATCTCTTGTGTAAAATGTATACCCGTTGATGTCATATCCTTGGAAGGTCCTCACGACATGGACTGGACCAAGAGCTAACAATTTGACAATTTCTTTAATGTTTTCTCCCTCTTTAGCTTGCATGACTCTATGTGTAAACCATCCTGCAAACTTATTATTGTGTTCAGCAATCAACCACTTGTCGGATTTTCTAGGATTATGTTGCCGCAAGATAGTCATATGCTCGTCCCACAAAGGATGAACGTCAGTGAGATGTTGTAAAACATGAAAATGTGCTAGTGACATCGTTTTAGCATCGGGTATGAATAATTTTGAACCGATTGTGCCTACTCCGTGAAGCCTACCCTCATGTCGAGATTTAGGAATGCCGATAGCTTTCGTATCGTCCATATAATTAGTACAGTACTCAATAACCTCTTCGGCAGCATAAGCTCTTACAATGCTGCCCTCAGGACGATATCGATTCCTGACATATGCCTTTAAGAATCCCATGTATCTCTCGAACGGATACATGTACCGCAAGAAAACAGGTCCACACATCTTAATTTCCCTAACTAGATGAACGATTAAATGAACCATAATATCAAAAAAAGACGGTGGAAAATACATTTCAAGATGACAGAGAGTCACAATCACCTCCTTCTGGAGAGCATCTAACGCATCAGGATCAGTTACTTTACAACAAATGGCGTTAAAGAAAAAACAAAGCTTCGTGATGGTCTGCCTAACCAATGGTGGCAATATACCCCGAATTGCAACAGGAAGAAGCTGTGTCATTAAAACATGACAGTCATGAGACTTCATTCCTGACAATTTCAACACTTCAAGTGAAACTAGGTTTTTAATATTCGAAGAATAACCGGATGGAACTTTGACACCATGGAGGCATTCACATAAGCTTTTTTTCTCCTCTTTTGACAGCGTATGCATTGCGGGTTTTAGATATGTACAAAATTTCCCATTCTCTCTTTCCTTCTCTGCTGGCTGTAGATCAGGACGTATGTTCAAGAATTGCATGTCTTTCCGAGCATTGATACCGTCCTTAGTCTTACCCGGAATATTCAATAATGTTCCAATCATGCTATCACATACATTTTTAACCACATGCATCACATCGATGCAGTGTCGAACCTCTAAGTGCTGCCAGTACGGTAAATCCCAGAATATTGACTTCTTCTTCCAACTAATTTTTGGTGCCCCCTTCTTTCTCACCACCTTTTTTTAAATTTCCCAAATTCAACTTTGATATCCTTCACTCGAGAGAAAATAACTTTCCCAGCCAACGGATAATTTACTCTGGTATTCTCTGTCTTTCCATTAAATTCTTTCTTTCTCTTTCGGTGTGCGTGGTTGGCAGGAAGAAATCTACGATGACCCATGTAAACGGTTTTAGAGGAATTGGGTAGCCACATATCGACTGTATCGTCCAGGCAAATAGGACACGCTTTCTCTCCTTTGACACTGTAACCCGACAAATTACCATAAGCTGGAAAATCGTTAATGGTGCAGAAAAGCATGGCCCGTAGAGTGAATTTCTCCTTACTGTATGCATCAAATATCTGCACTCCGGTAAGCCATAATTTTTTTAAATCCTCGATCAATGGCGCTAGATATACATCTATGTCGTTCCCGGGCTGTTTTGGTCCTGATATAAGTAAGGACATCATGATGTATTTGCGCTTCATACATAACCAAGGCGGGAGATTATAAATGCACAATAGAACCGGCCAACTGCTATGCTTACTGCTCATGCTACTGTGCGGATTTATTCCATCTGCACTCAGCCCAAGCTTAAGATTTCTAGGGTCACATCCGAATTCGGGAAACTCTCTGTCAATATTTCTCCACTGAGGAGAATCAGCGGGGTGGCGTAATTTTCCATCTTTCTTTCGGTTATCGGCATGCCAACGCAATAATTTTGCATCTTTAGCATTTGAGAACAAACGTTTGAATCTCGGTATCACGGGGAGGTACCACAATGCTTTTACCGGAGGTCCTTTGATCTGTTTGTAATCATCACTTTTATCGCTGGTTACCTGCTTTGGTTTGTAACGTGATGCACCACATTTTGGACACTCGTGAAGATCTTCATACTCAGTTCGATATAATATACAATCATTTGGACACGCGTGTATTCTCTGAACTTCCAAATCCACTGGGCACAGTATTTTCTTTGCCTCATAAACATTAGGTGGTATCTCGTTTCCATCCGGAAGCATTTCTTTTAAAGTTTGTAATAACTCAGTAAAACTTCTATCACTCCAACCGTTAGATGCCTTGAGGTTATACAATTTTAATACACCTTTCAATTTTGAAAATTTAGTACAACCAGGATACAGTTCCTTATTAGAATCTTCGTACAAATTCTCAAATAAACAATACTGCTTATCATTATCAAAATCCTCTTCTAAATCACGCAACATTTGATCAAAATTATCACATCTATCTGCCACAATGTCAACATTTTCTTCGGTATGGTATTCTGAATGATGCTCGGTACGAGTACCTATGTCGGTTTCTAATCCCTGTAGATCATTAAGTACATATCCACCGGTATGGTATGAATGATGATACTCAGTGCCAGTAACTATGTCGGTCGGCAAACTCTCACCATGCCATATCCAACACTTATATCCTTGCTTGAATCCACGACGGATTAAATGGTTCCTCACTTGGTTCGGTTTGGAAAATTTTTGACCATTGTTACAATCACGACATGGACACGACATCAGTGCACTCCCCTTATTTGCCATATCTTCCGTAGCAACTCTGATAAATTCATCGACCCCTGTCATATATTCATCTGATAGACGCGATGCTTCGTACATCCAACGGCGGTCCATCTGCAATTATAATGAAACACAATTAATTAAGAACATGGTTGGGGTACTAAATTCTGTTCACAATAGGGCTTACATGGGGCCGGTTACCATCCTATCCCACTCTTTGAATACTTTGTCTCAATAGTGACCACGTGTTGGTCGTGTTTTAGTATCTAAGAAAATTTCGGCAGCATTTCCCCTCAGTTCCCCGAGCATTCGGGGAACTAATAAGGAAATACTGTCGAAACTTTCTTAGATACTAAAACACGACCAACACGTGACCACATCCTAATTGAGACAAAATATTCAAAGAGCAGTCCCAAATCGGGGACTGTTCAAAATTAATCCCTAATGGATTAATTTTGAACGGGTATCATGACCTGAAGGCATTAATCATGCGGTTGTGGCTCATAAGACAATACTCTAGCTAGCTACATACTTAACATAAATACTTTTAATCTAGCTATCAATTTAAAATACATATTCATGCACATACAAATTAAACTAATTAAAGTTAGATTATACGTTGTACTTACAACTTTTTTGGGATGTCGTACTGAGTGAGATGAAGACTGCTGCACCAAATCTCTCAATTATATCTCTACAAAAATTTACAACAAGGAGCTATATGTAATTAATGTCAATTATATCTCTACAAAAAAGAGAAAGAAAATACATATGACATAAAAACAACAAAATGTACCTAATTTTAACATTTATGCGATTTTTGATATATTTATAAGCCATTTAGTTGTGTTTATGACAAAATAAGCACAATATGTTCATTTAAGTTTTTTGATCCATATAAGCACCATATATGCAAAACTAATTAGTTTAGGGTTTAGGGGTTTAAGGTTTCGGGATTCGGGATTTAGGGTTTAGGCCTTACAGTTTATATTTTAAACCGAATTAAAAGCGATCTATAGATAAGAAATGATCATTTAATGAACCTGAGAAAAGAAGCGTCAGATAGCTGTATTAATGCACTGCGAGATAGGAGCTGCGTTCATTAATGGAGGAGAGGCTCGCTTGGGGAAGAAGGATTGACAAATTAAAGTTCTGTCGAGAGTCTGTCTGAACCAGCCTTTATAATCACTATCAGGATCGGTTGTTGTAGAAAACTGATCCTAATTACATTTAATAGGATCGGTTTTTATGAATAAGCGATCCTAATACTATCAGGATCGGTTACTTATTGAAGAACTGATCCTAATTTTTTTTATTAGGATCGGTTTTGTATAAAACCGATCCTGATAGTATCAAGATCGGTTATTAGCTTAAAACTGATCCAGATATTAAAACTGATCCAACTTTTTATTATTTACATATTGAAAAGAATCTTGAATTTTTTTTTAAGAAACTAGAAAGATTTTTTTTTTTTTAATTCCATAGAATAAATTCTGCATTTGTTTAAAATGTGTCCCGTAGTACATCTGCTATGGACAGGTATACGCCCAGGTTGGATGCAACTTCACTGGCTCAGCACTTGAATACTCTACGCATATCCCTAGCTAATAAAATTACCATCTTAGACATCCGAGCTTTCTTTTTGTTAATCCTTCTTTTCAGAGTAAAATGTGTCCCGTAGTACATCTGCTATGGACAGGTATACGCCCAGGTTGGATGCAACTTCACTGGCTCAGCACTTGAATACTCTACGCATATCCCTAGCTAATAAATTACCATCTTAGACATCCGAGCTTTCTTTTTGTTAATCCTTCTTTTCAGAGTAAAATCAAGGGAGGAAAGACTTTGAATCCTCCATCTCAGAGTAAAATCAAGGGAGGAAAGATTTTGAATCCTCCATCTCAGAGTAAAATCAAGGGAGGAAAGACTTTGAATCCTCCACCTGAGAGTAAAATCAAGTGAGGAAAGACTTTGAATCCTCCATCTCAGAGTAAAATCAAGGGAGGAAAGACTTTGAATCCTCCATCTCAGAGTAAAATCAAGGGAGGAAAGACTTTGAATCCTCAATCTCATGCTCAAATCGATTCAATCTAATGCCACTGAAATATCGGCCAATTTAGCATTTCATGTGTATATATAACTCATATTTGTATTCTATGGAATTAAAAAAAATTTAATCTTCTATGGAAATAAAAATATCTTACCTAGATTATGTATTAGGATCGGTTCTAACAGGAAGAAATCAACTGATCCAAATATTGAACAATCAGGAGCAGTTGTTTATAATAAACGATCCTGATAGTATCAGGATCGGTTTCAGTGTCATAACCGATCCTAATATTTGATAATCAGGATCGGTTATGATATTAAAACTGATCCAGATAGTTTCTGGATCGGTTGGTCACGCTAGAACCGATCCTATAAGTTTGTATATCCGATTCATTAGCTTTTTAAGATCGGGTTCATCGTTGAAACCGATCCAGATAGGTATTAGTATCTGTTGTTTGTTGTAGCCGATCCAGATGGGCCGATCCTGATTCCTGTTTTTCCACTAGTGTTTGAACGAGTTCTACAGGATAATTCAGTTAATAATCAGTGTAGACTTATTAGAGAGAGCTACACGGTTTATTAGAAACCAAAATCCGTGTGTAAAGACGTGTGGTGTGCAAATAATTGAGAGAGCTACATGGACTTTTCATACAAAGCCGTGTAGGAACCTTACCCACGGTTTTTTGCTATATAGCCGTGTAGAAATCTTATAATTGTACACGGATTTATAACTAAAAAGCCGTGTAGAAATAGTTAGAGAGCTACACGGATTTATAACTAAATAGCCGTGTTATATAGTGTAGGTTTTTAATGTCTTCCCTTCCAGAGCGCACGTTTTGATCAAGTCTTTTAGTTAATACATCTCGAACTGAGCTTTTTCCTATCAGCTTTCTGCGAATTGATCGAGGCAGCAGCTGAGATCTGAGATCTTTGAATAAGTTGTATTTCTCCTCTCCATCTTCTAAGGTTAGTAATATGTATTTAAATCATTTTCTTCTCTAATTTTCTGTTATTTAGGCTTATTTAGGTCATTTCATGCATGCTTGAATTTCTTAATATAGATGTAATTAATTAGTGTATTGTGGTCCAATAACCGACCTTTAGATGCTTTTAGGTCCATGCCCAGTTCAAAAGTAATCCAATAGGGATTAATTTGGATAGTCCCCCGTTTGGGACCACAATACACTAATTAATCCGGTACGGCGATGTCACCGGTACGTCAGGAGGTGGCTTGCGACGTCGGGGCTGACGCGCCACAATCACCGCCCCGTCCTATGGTCACCGAAGAAGAATACAGCCGTTTGCCCAATGATTTGGCGCCTTCCTCACGACTACTTGATGACGGCGCCCGACGGCATGGAGGCTATCATCATCCCTGTCCCACCTGGGATGTTTCACACGAAGTGCAGGGATCTCCTGCTGTCGTTCAGAGACTTCAAGGACCTCTTCCACCACTCGTCATCTGACAAATGGCTCGATGTTTCACACGTCACCATTTTTCTCATGTTAGTGATATTAAAATATTTTCATTATTGTATAGAACTCAAATATATATTCTAATTACAATATGATGAGTTTTCAGGAAGCTAGTCCGAATCTGTGATGAGATGGTTGAAAGGAAGAACTTGTGCATGTTTCTGGACCCCGAGAAAGTGAGTGGTACGGCAGTGACCTATTATCCGGATATGGCTATCGAGTACATGTGTTCTGTGATGCATCGTGCTAAGGCGGAGGAGAAGAAATTCATTCTCATGCCATACCACGAGGGGTTAGTTCTAATCTTAACGTATGTGTGTTTATATTTTTAATTAAAGAATTGTATAAGGAATTAAAAGTTAAACATAAAAAAATGAAATCACACCATCAATCATAGCAAATACTCGTGTGACTTTTATATGCTAAAGTACTATAATTCTTCCCTCGATCCCACAGCAAACATTGGTGCACGATCTCATTGTGCCGTACCTAAGTGTTGGCATAATTATTGATTCTTGTAAGCCAAAAGGAAGGACCGCGGCTGCCAAGTGCAAGTTATCTTGCCTTTTTGAATACGTAAGCAATATAATTCTATAGGTTTGCATTTATTTCAATCATATCAAATTATAAAAAGGCCCTAATTACATTCACTCACTTTGTAAGGGCTTTTGCGAATATATTAAAGAGGGAGGATCAGATAGCACGGGCACGCGCAAGAAAAGCAAGTTCAGTTGGAAGTGGATGTTGGTGAGCACACTCTTTATGAGTTAGAAATTTCATATCTTGTTAAAAAAAATCATTGTCATTCTAACAAATGCCGCTAAATTGTAATTTCAGAGCCCGCAACAGAAGGAGGGTTGGGAATGCGCTTATTACACGATGATATTCATGTTTGACTTTGTCGAAAGAATACAATTTCTATTTCCCAAAAGCGGGTATGTACTTCATATTAATTTCCTATATATAAGCAATTGATATCTACCTTTTCTGAAATACTAACTATTATCAAATTATAATTTTGTAGAAATGTGACAAAGCAAGAGCATTACACTTGGGATCAGATCAACGATGTGCGGTGCATGTGGGCAAGGTGGTTTGCCATGGAATTTTGTAATCCCTGATATGGATTTGCATAGATTAATTTGTAATAAAAATATGTTTCGAATGAATTTATTGCTATATGAATTTTGTATAAATTTAGTTTATGAATTTCTTGCTAATTAATCTGTTTCGAATGAATATTTGTATTTCTGTTGCAAAAAATTGGCTAGCAAAGCTGGAGGCTAGCCCAAAACAAAATATACAAAAAAAAAAAAAGGTATTTATACACGGATATTTCACAATTGTGCGTGTACGATAGAAAAAACAAAAAAAAATTAGCTATTGCACACGGCTATTTAACAGTGTCCGTGTGCAATACTAATCATACACGGATATTTTATAAAAAATCCGTGTATGGTAGCCTTGCTGGAGGCGTATATACACAAAATCTTCAATTATTTGTACACGGATGTTTACCAAAAGTCCGTGTATAATAGCTAAGAGAGCTACACGGGACTTTTGGTAAATATCCGTGTAGAAAGAGGAATCGTACACGGTTAATTAGGGTATATCCGGTAGCTCGGTAATTTACAAGCGACACCGTCAGGTCTTTGTGACACGGTTAATTAGTGAATATCCATGTAGAAATCATTATAATCACACACGGTAAATATCCGTGTGTAGTTCCTGACCTATTCATACACCCTCGCTTTAAACACAGCAGGAAATCCGTGTAGCTCGTCCATTAATGTCCGTGTGCAATCTGTTTTTCTGTAGTAGTGACAGTTTGTCTACCAAAACAACAAGGAGGGATGGGTATTCTCAACCTTGACTACATGAATATTGCTTTACTCACTAAGTGGTTGTGGAAACTTAAAAACCCCTGTTTCCAAGGTCTTTGGAAATCAGCTCTCATTCTTAATTACTCTGATTACAATCTCCCCCCTTCACAGTTCTGGGATAGCATCCAACCTTTATACCAGATTTTAGATTGTAGTTTAACTATCTCCCCAGGTTTCACAACCCAAGTACGTTTTTGGTTCGATGTTTGGTTTGGGAATTGCTCTTTATCTATATCCTACTCTCATCTCTTCAAGTTGTGCAACAATCCGCACATTGGGTTGCAGGAGGTGCTCCTCTCTCAGGGCCAGCTCATCGATTTTCGCCGGACTCCCACAGGAGTGGACGCACGAGACTGGGAAGACCTTCTCTCTCTCATTCTTAATTTTTCTCCTTCTCAGCCCTATGACTCTGTATATTGGTCACACACTGCTAATGGGCAATTCACGGTTAAATCCTTGTACTCTTTTCTTTCATTTAGAGGTGTTCAACCTCCCCATTGCATGCTCTGGTGGGATTTAAAATTGCCCCCCAAAATAAAGGTTTTTATGTGGCTTCTCACTCAGGACAGGATTCTTACCAAAGACAATTTGCTTGACAGAGGTTGGTCTGGATCTACCTCATGCCACTTCTGTGGCCTATATGAAACTGTGGATCATCTATTCATACAGTGTTCCTTTGTGCGCCAAATCTGGTTTTGGCTAGGTCAAGCTCAAAATCACTTTAGCTTGTGGCACACTATTGATGATATACTCCACTTTGCATATTCTCTCCCCTCTCATTCACAACAATTTTTTCTGATTGCATTTAGTGCCCTAGCTTGGTGTGTTTGGAAACAACGTAATCTCATATGCTTTGAGCACAGACATTGTTCATCTGGCAAAAATATTATTCTCTCAATCATTTCTACTATTGTTTATTGGACAGGTCTTGGAGAAGACGATGCTGGTGTCAGCCAATGGCTTTCCCCCTAATATCAACCTCATCCCGGTTCAAGCGCTTCCGATGGAGACCCCCCGCCCCCCAAGCTTGCTGCTTCCTCTGAAGATACTGCTAGCACCCCTGCTTAGTCCTCTATGTTACTCCTTTTGTGTTCAGCTTTACTCGTTTTATTAGTTCTGCTTACTCTAATGCTTTGTCTCAGCTGCTATGTTAGCATATACCAGTTCACTATGTTGGCTAATTTTTGTGTACTTTCTTTTCTGGAACTAAATTAGGCTATGTAAGAACTTATTACAGTTTCGAAATGAAACGGGCTTTACCGCCTTTTTTTCAAAAAAAAAAATAAAGTCAAGCGGTAAAAAAAGAATGAAAAATGAACGCATTAAAATTAACTTAGAATTCTTCTTTTTTAACTTACTTGACTTTATACTAAATTAATTAAAAAAAATTATAAATTTGACATGTAAATACATTACTCTTAAAGTAGATCGGTTTTAACAGTTTAGATTTATTGTTTAAAATCATTCCGATAAGTTTTGGAGTTAAGCTCACCAAAGAGCTTGGAGTTAAGTAATCGGTTATATTTTATAAATAGACCGTTACAAATTTCAAATTCTTGTTTATGTAGAAGACACTCTAATATGTACGCACTGGTTTAATTAATTTTCTGAAATTGAAAATAATTAATTACACTTCACTCACTGATTCTTCACGACTAGGGCAACGAGGATTGTGTTCGGATACTCAAGAGATGCAAAGAAGCAATTGGATCCAGAAAAAATAATGGTGGCAAGGTGATTGTTGTGGACATCATCAAAGATTTAGAGAGTCATGACCCAGAAACAGCCGAAACAAGTCTTCTTTTTGACATTAGTATAATGATGTACATGTGTTACTTCGGGTCGAAGGAACGTAACAAGCAGGAATGGCATGATATCATTATGGGAGCAGGCTATTCTGGTTACAAAATATGTTGGTAGTGAAGGGCTATGAACAAAAACATGGTATTGACTTTAATGAAATTTTTTCTCCCGTTCTGAAACATAGTTCAATAAGAGTTGTTTTATTTTTGGTGGCTAATTTGGATTTGGAGCCTGTGCAACTTGATATATTAAAACAGCTTTCTTGCATGGTGACTTAGATGAGGAGATTTACATGTCACAACCGAAGGGCTTTGTTGATAAATCAAATCTTAATCTTGTGTGTAGATTGAAAAGGGGATTGTATGGTTTGAAGCAAGACTCTCGACAATGGTACAAGAAGTTTGATACATTTATGCAAGAAGAGGGCTATAAAGAAGTGACTTTTTGATCATTGTGTTTACATGAAAAGTAAAGCGAATGAAACTTTTATCTTGTTGTTACTTTATGTTGATGACATGTTGATAGCAAGCAATGATAATGATGAAATCAAATCTCTTAAGCTTGACATATCCAAAAAATTTACTACTAAAGATCTTGGTAAATCAAGAAAAATATTGGGCATGCGGATTCAAAGGGATCGGGAGAAAGAGAAACTTTGGTTAAGTTAAATAGAATATGTTGATAAAGTCCTTGAAATATTTGACATGACCGGATGCAAGCTGATGACTACACCTCTAGCCAAACATTTTAAATTATCTAAAGAGAATTCTCCAAAGAACGAAGAAGAGAGGGCGAGAATGAAAAATGTCCCGTATCCATTGGCCGTTGGTAGCTTGATGTATGCTATGGTGTGCACTGATCACTCAAAAGAGAGCGATATTTTCTTTCAAAATTTATAAATTTGAAAATGCTATCGGTTCGGATTGCAAGCGCACTAGTCTAATGCTATAGGTTCGACATTAATCTTAGATCTATTATGCAAACAAACATTAATTAATTCAGGTTATCATGTTTTCTGGAGAAAGATATTAACGGAGCAATTTTTGCTTTATGAAGCGCACTAGTCTAATGTGGTTGTGTTTAAAGTTATTTTTGTGCGCTGCATGAAGGAAAACTGTGCTGTCAATATCTTTATCAAGTTTCCTGACTCAGCCCGACTTCATTAATTCAGGACGAAATTTGCCCATTCATTTATACTTTTTGGAAACTCATAATGCATCATTTATCGCTTAGCATTAATTGATCCCTTTCGGTGAAAAAAAGGATGTTGTTTCCATTGGAAATAAATCTGCTGCGATTCCAAAGAATCGCAGGACCCTGCTATTCCGAATCTAACTGTTTATATATTTTGAGATTCGTGCATAACAACTAACGGTTTTTAAGATTCGTGCATTTCAAAAAAATTAATAGTTGAATTTGAAAAAGCAGGTCCCTGCGATTCTTTGAAATCGCAGCAGATTTATTTCCTGTTTCCATCTCCTTTGATATATGAGGAACAATTGGAAAAAGCACAAATTGGAGATCCGCAATGTACAAAGACAGGATGTTCTGATTAATTAAAATTTAACAAAATTAATTTATATCAAGATTTTGATGTATATTGGTTTCTAAAGTACAATTTGTACATTAGCAACAGGGGACATATTTAAAAAAAATATATATATTTCATAATACGTACCCAAAAGAATTTATTTTTCTTTTGACAAAATTTAATTGTTATTCATTTTTCATACTTCATGAGTAATAAACGAATCCAGAGGTCAATACATTTTGATTAATTGGAAACAAGTCATATTTTCAAAAAGAAAAAAGAAATAAGGCTAATCGTTCGTTTAATTGTTATTGTAATTATGTTGCAGTTTTGATGTAGCATTTATGTAATTAGGATTTTCATACCATTTTTAATTGCTTAGGGCGCATTAAAGTGCATCAAATTTTGTGCACGCCGTACTAAAAAGTGTATTAATGTTTCTTGATGGTTAATTTCTCTTGATCAATACAATTGTGAACTATATATAAAATTTTAATGCACTGTGGAAAATCACAAAAGACCTGAACTTTGGGGCACTGAAGAGGCTGTCAGCCGTCGGATGGGATTGAAAAAAATTCGGAATGCAGTTTGGATCTGAAAAAATTCGGTTCCAAACTAATTCGAATCTGAATTTTTATTTTTTTTTAATCCTTCTACCACAACCAAAAAAGAAGCCACTCATACTATTTCCTTTATTTTGTAATATTAATTTATAATAAAAAATTCTGCAATTTAGCCTTTATGTGATTTTTCTGTAAATTAATTGTATTATGTGCAGTCATGGCCTTTGACCAACCGTAGACTAGCCTAAAATATATACCAATAGCACAATTTGACTTGTCACGCCATTCAAAATTTTATTGTTATTTTAAAGAGTGAGGCTATGGTGCTATGCATAGCATGGATGGCTAGTGTACTACGGCTCAATATGGTACTTTTTAAAATTCTAACGGTCGATCCGAACTGTTCAATATGATATACATATGAATATGTACTTGCAAACTAAATTTTATATTTTTTTGAATTTTTTTACTATTTTTTTTATAGGTAGAAAAATCAGTGTTTTCTGAATATTCTGGACCATCAAAATTCTACCTATCTAAAAAAATAGTAAAAAAATTCAAAAAAATATAAAATTTAGTTTGCAAGTACATATTCATATGGTTATCACATTGAACGGTTCGGATCGACCGTTAGGATTTTAAAAAGTACCATATTGAGCCGTAGTACACTAGCCATCCGTGCTATGCATAGCACCATAGCCTCACTCTATTTTAAATATGTATTTCAAAAAAAACTTTGCAGTTTGCTCGCAGCTTATTCCTTGTATATACTATCTACGACAAATAAAACAACCAACAATGCTTTTTTTTTTTTATTTACAACTCTGTATGCTTATTACTTGATTTTTTGTTTGAGTGTGTAACTGTGTATATTTTTGTTGTTGATCCTTTTGAAGTTCTCTATCTCGGAAACTATATTGCTAGTATGTACGTAAGATTATGTTTTTAGAGAAGCAACATAAGCTCCTCCCAAAGTAATACTAACTTTCTTGTACAATGTTTATTTCAGTAGGCCCAAATAAAATATTTAACTCTATTGTGGCCCAAATTTAAGTAGAAAATGAGCCCACCGAAAACAAAACTAGACATGACAACCCCCACCGAATTCACGTCACCCCCGGTACCGTAATAGGGAATCTTTTACAATTACTTCATCTGGACCGTTTTTTTAACTTGACACAAATCTGAAAGCTCAATAATTCTGCCCCCTCCGTCAGCTCGAATCCCAAAGCGGCTGGGAGTTAATCTCAAACCGTAAGGTGAAGGGCATCTTTTACGGTACCGGGAGGATATGGATCCACCCCCCACACCCCCAATTGACTTAGGAATGTGAAACCCAATGCAGCGCTCCCCAATCTCTCACGCAACCCCAACCCTAAAATCAGCGACGCACCGGCCGGCCATCCCAGTCTCTCATCTCGCGATTGATCGGCGAACTCCCAGAAGAAACAAGGCGACTGGTATGATCCATTATGCAACACTCCTTTGTGTGTTGTTGCTATGCAATAATGGATCAAACTTCTCCCCTTGTTTCTTCTGCAAGTTATCAAATGAGAAGAAAGAAGAAGAAATTTTTACAATCAGGTCCCTTCCTTCCTTCCTGTGAGTCTTAATTTACTGCTATCCAACTCAATTTATGCTAACAACAACCAAGGTCCAAGGTTACAAGTTAGAACACAACACAAGACTAAAAGCAGTATCCTGTAATCATGTGGCTCTTACCGACATAAGTTAGTGCAATGGATATGTTCAAGAACCTATTTTCAGTAGATTTAAGTGCCTTCAATCTGATCTTTCCTGTTTATTTTGTGTTCAGTCGTGGTACATGTGGGTGTACCAGCTTGAGTTATTGTACTCTGGTTTACGAATTATGGTACATGTGGGTAATTGTTTTAATGGTGAATGGAACCATGAAAGATTCTAAAGCATTTGGCTCCAAAACTACAGAACTCTTTCAGCATCTCCTATTAAAAAGCATTTCAGGTTCGTAGTTTTCTTTTTTGTGGTAATCTTTTCCTATTACAGATTTTTCCTGTATTAGATGTCTCTGCATATATATGTCTATTTGATTTGCATGAGAACTACAAAACCGATTGATTTTAAGCCGCAACTTAAATCAGTCGTTTAGTGCTAATTAAACTAACAATGGTTCCTCATCAATTTTCCTAATTTTTTTTATTTTCTAATATATTAGTTATTTGCAAATCTTGAAGAACTAGATTAAATCTCCCAAGCTGCTGTTGTAGTTCAGAACTAAAAATATTACATTGTTAACAATGATGTAATGCACTCTCGAAATACTTGCATTAACTCTTTAGCATTTGGGGAACCGCGGGCTTGGTGCAGTGGCACGAGACCTCATCTCTCTTTCAAGAGGACGCAGGTTCAATTCTCGATAATAGCATCTAAAAGATGTTGGGGTGTACTGGGGCTATTTAATAAAAAAAAAAACTCTTTAGCATTTGGGACCCTAACAAAATTTGCTCAACCAAAAATAAGAATGAACCTTAAATTAGTTTTAATTTAAAGTAGGAATGAACTATTGCTCTTAGAAGTACTGTGCATGTTCTGGGAGCTTGTCAGGATTCTTATTGGTACAAATGTTGTACCAGTTCAATCACAAAATAAACTGCAGCTTGGTTGACCCTCTACTGGTATAGGTGAGGTACCAGTTTTGAGACTGTTAACGAAATGTATTTAGTTTGAATTAAGCTTATTTTCTGGAGAGTTCGATTTCTGGCCCACTTTATAGGCTTTGTAGGGCATTGTGTTAGACAAGTTCACTGGGCTTTATTATCAATTCTTTTTGGTCAAATAGACCAATTTATGTTCCCACTAAATTATCTGGCACTTGATTAAAATATGTTACACGGTTAAACCACATTACCATAATGGTTGTGCTCTATCATTCTTCAGTTTACAGTTTTAAGGACAATTTACAATTTCGGACCTATCATTTTTCAGTTATTTTGACATTGTACCAGTTATTTCATTTCGAAGTTTTGAGTCATTTTTAAGTACATATTTAGTGATTCTTAGCTAGGTTTCTTTTGACAAGTGAGCCCACCAAAAACAGATACTACAAAATGTGCTCTTTGTGGGATTCATGAAAGGGAGTTTAGGTACCGAATAGAGGATTCCCAATGTGCACAGTAAAAAATGCAACTTTTTCTATTAGGCACTTGTTTATGTAGCAAGTAAGACTACTCTCACCCTTTTTATTCTTGTTTTTGTCAAGGCGACAGTGAAATTCCAGCTTGAGAAGGTGCTCTGCATGGGACTTTCCGTCAGCAACTGTGCAAATGGAGGAGAAACAAATATATCTGTCAATTTCCATGTGTCCCTTCTTATTTTTGCCAGTTCGGAGACCTCTTTTTAGCATTGGCTGTTGTTTAATATGTGTTTTGTCAGGGGCGGATATACAGCAGTCTGAACAGGGGCGGATCCAGGATTTCGATTATGGTAGACACAAAATACACACTTTTTTTAATTTCAATGTTTGAAATTTTTACATGATAAAATAGCAGTATATGAAACTGGCATGAAAAAATTACGCACAATTATATATTTTTAGTTTTAAAAACATAACGTGATTATTTATGTTGAATTTTTTTTGTAAAATACAGAGTTCAAACCAAGTTTTATATATTTTTTTTAAGACGGTATATTATAGACATGGTTTTGCACAAGCTTGTTTTGTCCTAAAAAAATAAAAAAAATAGATAAAAAATTAATTTGTCCAAACTATGTTACACTAAAAAAATCGGTTTATTATCTGAGGTAGTGCCCTGTGGTTGTTCTCTTGTGCTGAATAGTTAGCTCGGATTTTTCAAAAAAATATGTTTTCTTTTAGAAAAAATAGGAAAATATTTATAAAATTTTAATTTGTAAGAAATTTTTAATAAGACAAAAGACAAAAGACAAAACTCAAATATTCATTAATATAAATAATATAGAATTAAAATAAGGCAAATTCTTCTATGGACATAAGGACCTATTTGTAAAATGAGCATATTTTCATTTTCAAAGTTCAAACAGTCGATCCGACTTTTCAACATTATCTCCGTATTAAAATGTATTTGGAGGTCAAATTTTACATTTTTTTGAATTTTTTTACTATTTATTAAGTATTTTACAAAACTAGTCAAATTCAGACCATTGAATTTTGTACCCATCTTAATAAATAGTAAAAAAATTTAAAAAAATGTAAAATTTGACCTCCAAGTACATTTTAATATGGAGATAATGTTGAACGGTCGGATCGACTGTTTGAACTTTGAAAATGAAAATATGTTCATTTTACAAATAGGTCCTTATGTCCATAGAAGCATCCCTCTTAAAATAAACTACAATATTTAAAGTTGTTTAAATTGGATGAATAAAAACTTGCCCCAATGTCAAAACTGAGATAAAATACTTAAAATAAACGTCCTGATGCTGCGCTGATAGCTTCTTTATTCGAACATTGGGCAGGAGGGGAGGCTTATTTTCGGCACTTAAGTTGTGGTGACATAGAAGGGTTCGATGGATTGGGCTTTCTTAAATATCTCGAGGCCACCTATGCATTAAAGTTCAAAATTGGCAATTCGTTGATACGAGTTGTTCGGATAAAGAGAAAATTAAAGAGCATCTCCATGTGTAAACCACTTTGTACACATTGACTAGACAACATAAAGAAGAATACGGGCTTCTTCTCAGTTTGGCATTTCATCAAACAGAAGCATATCTACATAATCCTTTCACGAGAATTTAATTGATCTCAAACACTAAAAATACAATACAAACCACTCAATTCCATGTGAAATAACTAGAAAATTAATCCAAAGTAAATGGCTTCTCAACTTCAAAACAATCCAAAGTAAAAAAAAAATATGCATAAAAAATATACTACTCTATACCTTAACAGGGAACCACCAGTAAAAAAGTAAAAATAAGGTGAAAGAGAATTAATCTCATCAAATTTCCCTTCAAATCATTTCGCGTTTTGGTCGGAGAATTGGTGTTCCAATCAGACCCTCAGAGGAAGCGGCAAGAAAGAGAGTGAAGGAGAAAAGAGATATAACGATGTCTTATTTCTATGAAAAGAGATAACGGATCATGGAAAAAGACTTTTCTATCCTTAAATAATTAAAGTGGGAGACATTCAATTAAAATCATTCACTGTACTATAGTCAAAACAATTTTGATGTACTATAGACAAACCCAATTTTAAATGTTGATCCCACCTATCACCTTCTTCACTTTCTTTCTACCTCATTTCTTTCTATGAACAGTATTCTTCTGTTTTCCCAAATTTTCCCCCATTCATGACTCGCATCTCAGCTGGACATGTTTTTTTTTTTTTTTTTCCACTAGATGGCACTAACATTATTCTTGGATAGGCACTAACATATAATACTAGTGGACCTCTACAAAATTTCATAATCCAGGAGTAGGCACATGTCTACCCCTAGACCTCTTTGATCCACCCTTGCGTGTTGGAGTATTTTTCAATGGTCCAGATTTTCCTCAGCTCAACTCAAACTTTGAGATACCTCAGAGGATGCAAATTCATAATACGAAGGTTTAAGCATTTAAATTCAAGCGATTATCTACCTATCTAAATTTATAAATTGGAGAAAGAACATTTTGGAAATAATATTTGTCTTTTAAAAAAAATGATATTATGAAAATTTGAAGATAAAAGACATAAATTTAAAATTTTATTAAAACCGTAGTACATCTTCCAATTAATTATATGAACACTGTAACTTTTTGGGTTTCGTCATATCTTATAAAATAATATCCAAATTAACAATTCTCAATGAAAGAACATGACTCACAATATGTATTGGTATTTTAAATTTACCATTCAAGTTCAAAATTTGATAAAAGAAAATCAGGTCATTACCTACCAGGCTACCACGCCTAAAAACAAAAGCTTGGATGGATAAAGAAATACGAATATATTTTATTTGGTAGCCAGTAGCTCATCAGTAAGAGCGTAGGTTCATTAAGGGCTAAAATCCACAGTGTTAAGCATTTAATTTTTTTAGACTTTTCTGTTTGACTAATTTAGATGCTCCATATTAAACAATTTTCAAAAAATGAAAAAATTTGGTCTCTAGCACATTTTAATATGGAGAACACGTTGAGAACTTCAAATCGACTATTTGAGCTTCAAAACCGCAAGCGCTCTGATCCATTCAACAAGATCTAAGCTGTTGCTTTTATTAAACATGTAATATTTTTGTTTTAATTAACCACTTATGGTGATTTTATGGTGCTCTAGTCCTCAATATATTCCATGAGTATATATATGGAACATGTCTTGGCGGTGAAGAGGCGTGAAAAACTAAAACCCCAAGTAACATTCCTACACGGTTCTTCCAACATAACCATGTATGATACAGATTTACACACGACTGTTAATTAACAGAAATCATGTACGATTTATACAAATCATACACAGTTCTTCGTAAATAACCGTGTATGATACTCTATGTACACGGTTATTTTAGAAGAACCGTGGATGATTTATATATACATATTTATAAACTGGAAAATAATGTGCTAGCTTATCCATAGTAACTATGATAACAAGTCATAAATTTAAGAATTGTACAAATTTTGTTTGGAAATTGAGCGGAGTCACACAAAGCTTGTTTATAATAACCGTGTATGAAGGGATACAATCTTTTACGGCTGGTCAATAAAAAAACCGTGTCTATTTTTATTGACCGTGTGTCTATTTACACACTATTTTATTGGAAATTGCTCGGAGCCGTGTACAATCTGCAATGTATGATTAGCGTTTTTGTAGTAGTAAGGAGCTTTACCACTTTTAAAAAATAAAACCAAGTAATTGACAAGAAAAATCAGAATTAAGTGGTAGCATCAAATTAGAATGAATGTCCTGGCAAAGGCATGTTCTTCAAATAATATTAGCATCTTTATTAAACTTAACTTACATATTCCACCATTGAGTGATTGTAAACCAATAAATAAAACAAATACAAATTTACATCAGCCTACTATATTCAACCTGTTTTTGGAACACTTATCGCCTTTGGAAATTAAGATACTTGATGCAAAGACAATAAATAAATCCGAAGAGCATAATTGCTACGACATGAAGGGCAATGATTAGATTGAAGTACTCGTCTTGTAACCCAAGATAATCCCTAATGAACTCCTTTACTGGTATGTCGGGTCCTGGAGGCACTTTTATTAATTCTGTTCTATCACCTAATTGGGAAAACATGAGGCCATATACTGTCCACGCAGCAGGATTTGCCCAATATAGCCACCTCCACCAAGGTGGTATCATCTGTAATAAGCCAATTAAGGGCTTAATTTTCAAATAAATTCAGATATAGTCTCTGTGATTCATATTTCATTTACTTCATAATCAAGCCAATCAATGAACTATATATCAAATAGTATATAATCCTAAATACAAAGGACCAACAACCTTGCTGAATTTTTGGAACAATGAGTTTGCCTACCATAGCTTGCTAGTTCATTTGCAAAGTGGATCTGGAAAAAGATAAACTCTGGAATAAATACATTGTTCAGGTATTTTGGAAATTTACCAAGAATATTGATTGACAAACAATTCATTTTTCTGGAAAGACTGATTGCAACTTTTTCCGGTGAACTTGCTATTTTCATTATATACTAAAAATAGTCACAAGTTTACCTTTATGGAAATGATAAATCCAGAGAAGACATTCCACAAAACGAAAACAAGAAATGCTACACCTCCTGCTATTTCTATGTTTGGCGTCAGAGCAACACACATCATTCCATAAAGCGTGTAGTACATGAAACTCAGTGCTATTAAAAGTATGAACCAGAGAAATTTGACAACTGTGAATTGAAAACCGACCATCGAATAAATTATAGAACAGAAAATGAACACCTGGACCATCATGTATGGTAGTTCTATTGCCATCTGTTTAAAGAAATAAAATAAACAAAGAACTGTGAATTCATCCTTCTTATGATGTTTCAAAATGAGAGAAATATATGTTTTTATATTGCCAAACTTCATCCAAATATTTGATACCTGGGCAATAGCATATGGCATGGAAGAGTACATGCCAGCTGATCTCTCTCTATAAAAAACAGCTCTCTCCATTGCAACAACAGGCTGAATCATGTTAGCATTTGCAAACCCCAGAAATAATGCTGATCCATATGCAATTCCGAGTATGTTAAACACGTCTTGCTCACTTGTTCTGTTCACAGATATATTAAAACATATTATTTTTAACTAAGACACATAATTTAGGATACCAGATGCTGGCATTCATTTGGTATGCCCACAGTTTAGTGAACATGGGTTGAACTGAGATTTGGTTGAACAACTAATAGAAAATTGATGGTAAAAATAGTTTGTTGAGGGTTGATCTGGACAGGTTTGATTACAAATAAGGTCAGTCGTATATATAGTTAGCAGAAAAGCAAAAGAATCAAGATATACTTTACAAAATTGGATGTAACATTTAATATTAGCCTCGCCTTCTCTTTGCTTGTTTCGATGAAGGGTGCATAAATGAAAGACAACGATTGATTTTGGGTTATATGATAATTACTTAGGCACGGAAAACTGTGGTTATATTAAGGAAGAATTAGCAGAAGATTAATGAGGATCAGTTAGAATTTCAACTTACATGTTGGAGCCAATTTGCCAGAATACAGTGCCAAGCAAAAGTGCCATAGCAAAGGTGTTCACAAAACGTGCAACATTATGATCTGGATTCTTCCAATAGGTGCAATGGTTCTTCCATAGACATGCCAGGCATTGAGAACTGAAACCCTGCCAATATCCCTTTGGAAAATGGAGATCTCCATTACCTGGTTTTGGCCTGTCCAATTCTTCAATTAAAGACATGTTGCACCTGCCAAATACTATAACATTAACTTGGTATAGTTGAGTCTTTCAGGTTTAGCTTTTCAAATAGAAGTTTTAAGCTCGTGAAAACAAACAAATAAATAGAAGTACTTGTAGAGAGAGGAATTTCGAAAAATCTCAGCATAATCGACACCGATCATGTATTCCATTGTTTGCGAAGAAACATTAAGCATCCATGCAGCTGGGTTCTGGTCTTCTGTTATTTTGGGAACTCCTGGTATAGACTACATGCCACATCCCAATTTAAAGTTTATACAACATAAACTGTCATTTCCAAGTAATAGTTAATCAATCAAACATATTACCTCAAAATATTGTACCATGTTGCTTGAAAATGGGCCCAGAGAGCCGCTGTAGAGAAGCTGACCTCCCTTTTTCATTAGCATCAACTGTGAAAAGGTAAAAATTGAAATTTAGTTTGGTTGTAGTCTTGCAGCATAAACTATTGCACCAATCCTTGTGTTCCATGGTACAATACACACATTGTATACCTGCACTGCAATCCTTGGTACAATACGCACATTGTATGTGAACTCGTAAACCCCATATGGAAAAAAATAAGACCTTTTACAAACTTCTTACCTCATCAAATGCTTCAAAAATCTCAATGCTGGGCTGATGAATGGTACAGACGACAGTTCGGCCTGTGTCAACAGTCTTTCTTATCGCTCTCATGACAATGGCTGCAGCTCGTGCATCGAGGCTGGTTGTTGGCTCATCCATAAATATAATTGAAGGGCTAGATATCAATTCAACTGCTATAGTTAGCCTTTTCCTCTGTTCAGCTGAAAGGCCATTTTGTCCTGCCACGCCCACCATTGCATTTCTCAGGTTTGATAGCTCTACTAACACCATCACTTCTTCTATAATTATCTGCGTGAGAGATATGCAGATAAAATGACATTAATTATTGTTGTCAAATAGAGTTATGTTCACTCGAAAAAGGCAAATTCAACCCCCACCGCAACTGTTGCATTTTATATCAGATATGCTTTTCAGCTTTTGTCCTACCTTGTCTGATTAGGTCAACAGAACTCCTCAAGAAAAGGAGAATTCAGAAAGGTGCCATGATGCAAATATGTACATCAAGTATACTATATATCAGGAATGAGCTACAATGCATAATAAGATGGAATGCTATATCATATCAATATCTAGCTTTATTTAGACAAATATATGTTAAACTATATAAATCAGGAAATGGTTATTTCAACTCAAATATTAAATGGATGAACAATTATAATCTTTCCCTGTTTCTGTGAGCCTAATAGGGCCACATATAAATTTCATTATATCATAAGTCACTTACATATCTTTCTTGAAACTTGACATTGGAAGGGAGCCGAAGCCATGCAGAATACTGCAAACTCTCATAGACGGTTACAAATGGGAAATGGATATCTGTTTGTTCACAATAACCCGAAACCCGTGAGAAAGTCTCTTGGTTCTTCTGGAAGCCTTCAATGCTAACGGTGCCTTCAATATAGCCTCCGGTTTTCCTTCCAGACAAAACATCTAATAGTGTGGTTTTACCAGCCCCAGTGACTCCCATTAATGCAGTTAATACACCAGGCTGAAATGCACCACTTACATCTTGCAAGAGTTGAAGTCTTTTCTCAGTCACTCCATATTTTTCCATTTCCTACAGAAAATAAAATATAAAATAAAAACTTGACGCGCACTGAAAAGCAACAGAAATTAAATTCTTTACCTTAGGCATGTCGACAAAATAGTTAATATGCTTGAACACGAGTGTGAGGGGTTGAAATGGGAAAACAACTTGCTGACGTGGAGCCAACCCATTTTTACAAGAAGCAAGTTCGATCTCCTGCATTTCATTCTTTGATCTAATGGCTCGTCTCTCGTATGGGGCTGCAAACCAAAAAATCGTCAAGATTGAAATAGGAAATGACAGCAGATCAAAATTAAATGAAAAAAGGAATCACTCGTTTTCTTTTACGGCATTCCACATTTCATAATCCAATTCTAATTAAGCAAAACAAACTCTAAGCACACCAGAATATTCAAGTAAATAAATAAAATATATACAAGAGAAAATTATGACAAAAGAGACATACGATTGAGAAGTTCCAAAGCAAAGATACTGAGGAGATTGAAAACAAGCGAGAAACCAAACAAGGCAATGACAGAAATCCAGAACCAGTGCCATGCTGTAAACAAGCCTCTAAATTCAAGCACAGCCATGCCTACTGTGTCTGCTTTCATATTTCCATAATGGAATTCCTAGCAAGCAAAAGATGCTTTTCAGTTTAGCTTTTTGTACATACAAGTTTTTCTGGGAAATTAACCGGTACATACATTTACTGAACTTTTACCAGTAAAATTTGGTTAGTGCTAATGCTCCTTATCAAGTATAGGTTATTTGATACTATATCTGTTGGGACATAATATTGACATATCCTTTTTCAACAGAACATCTTTCATGACTGGGCAATGTTTTGGAACTTTTTTTACATAAAACACTATCAACCCTCAAATTTAACAAATTATTTAGAATTCACAATTCAATTTGGCTTACTGTAGACCATCGGCTGTCAAGAAATTCATTAAGTGCAATGGCATTCAGTGAGTATGAAAATGGAGATATCCAGTAACCCCATTGCAACCATGGTTGAATGTCGTCTGAATGAAAAAGGCACATTAAGAACAAAGAAAAGATCCTCTAAATTTCCAAAAATTGCAAACAGAACTCTCTGATTTTTTATAATAAAAGTGAAAGTGGTGTGCTTATTCTGCAGGAAACTTCAAAATGAGTCAACTGTTGGAAGAATAAACAGAGGAAGAAGGATTGACACAAATAATTCAACTTCCCTTCTTAATTAATTCGATTACAACATGCTGAATTTATAGCCACAACAACTAAATTTGGATCATCTAAGTTTAGCACCCCACTACCTTATTCTAAACTTAATACCCACAACCTATCCTCCTATTACAAGTAGTCTCCAAAATAGAACTGCACCTATCCTGCTATTACAAACATTACCTACATGATTAATTATAGAACCCACTAACTCCACTAGACGCTCCTTGATAGAACTCCAAATATAACGGACTAGTTTTTGGAACAACTCTCAACTGAACTCTAAATATGGAAAGCTAATTTTGGATCAACTTTCAACACTCCCCCTTGATTCAAAATTGGTTACACCAGGTTTGATTCTGAATTCCTCAAACTTTTCTCTTGCCAATGCCTTCAGCAGAATGTCAGCCTTCTGTTCTTCAGAACTTGTACGCTTGATTTCCATTGTTCCTGCTGCTACCAATTCTTCTTGCAATGCTTGATGCCATGTTTCATTTCGTGCTGCTTCTTCAAAGGTTGTAGGCTCTTTGCCTTCTACTTGAATTAACTTGTCATCACCGAGTTTAACCTTCAATCTGCATGATTCATTGAAATCTACAAACAATTGCTTGAACCCTGACATATGGTTTGAGCAGCCGCTGTCAAGGAACCATATGCTGCTTGCATCTATCTTTTCATCTATACTGCTGGCCATGAAAAGTGTGAGTTGAGTCTCCTTTTCTTCTGTGTAATTGACTTGGCTTTCTTCTCTTTGTTTCTTGTAGCAATCTGCTTGATAATGCCCGTATTTGTTGCAGTAGTAACATTGAACTTCTCTCTTGAAATCATCATGTACTTCTGCTGGTCTGCCTCGGCCTCTTCCTCCTCTGCTGGAGTTTGTTCTTCCTCTGCTGGGATTGCCTCTGCCTCTGCTGGAATTGTTTCTTCCTCTGCCTCGGCCTCTTGGGTAGCCATTAGATCTGCCTCTTGATGACTCCCCCTTCATGTAAAATGCCTTGTCGTCGCCTTTATCTTCAGCCTTTGACATCCTTGCTTCATGAGTCTGCAGTGACCCCATGAGTTCATCAAAGGTGTAGGTTGCTAGATCTTTGGACTCTTCGATTGCTGCTACCACATGATCAAACTTGGGTGTTAGGCTTCTCAACACCTTTGCCACCACCGTCTTCTCCTCCATGGTGTCTCCAAATGCTCGAATTTGATTGACCACCTCTTGTACTCTTGAAAGGAAAATTTGGACTGATTTTTCCTTGTTCATCTGCAATGTTTCAAAGTCCCTGCGTAGGCCTTGAAGTTTGATTGCCATGACTCGAGTACTCCCTTGAAATGCTGTTTTTAGGGTTGTCCATGCCTCCTTTGCATTGGTGGCTGCTACAATTTTCGAGAATATTGTGTCGTCCACTGCTTGTTGGATGAAGAACAACGCTCGTGCATCTTTCTTCTGATTTTCTTGCGGATTGGGATCTGGATCGGGAACTCCATTTGCTATCAAGTCCCATAGACCATGTGACTTGAACAAGGTTGACATCTTGATACTCCAAAACTCATAATTCTCGCCTCTGAATAGCGGAATTGCTGGTTGCGTGACATTCACGATGGTGTTGCCATTTTCTGCCATGAAAATGCCCCAAGGTTGATCGACTATGCTCTGATACCACTTTGTTGGAAGAGTAAACAGAGGAAGCAGGATTGACACAAATAATTCAACTTCTCTTTTTAATTAATTTGATTACAACATGTTGAATTTATAGCCCTACAACAACTAAATTTGGATCATCTAAGTTTAGCACCCCACTACCTTATTCTAAACTTAATACCCACTACCTATCCTCCTATTACAAGCAGTCTCCAAAATAGAACTGCACCTATCCTGCTATTACAAACATCACCTACATGATTAATTATAGAACCCACTAACTCCACTACACGCTCCTTGATAGAACTCCAAATATAACGGACTAGTTTTTGGAACAACTCTCAACTGAACTCTAAATATGGAAAGCTAATTTTGGATCAACTTTCAACATCAACTGTTAACTCCATAAGTTGTTGGCTTCACTTTATTTTGCAAGTAATTTAGTAATTACTAATATTGTCCTGGATTACCGTAATAATTAATATTAATTGCGGAGTCACTCTCTTGAAACTTTTCTTCCTGCAAAGGTGATTAAAGTGCATTTCTACAGCTTAATTTCTATAATTTGGAGTTCCGTGCATAACTTAAGGTTCTCAAACAAATCATTTAAAATGTATGATGTCAAATTTATGACTTTAAAGATAAATTTTTAGTACCTCCACTAATTAAGAATCCTGCAAGTAAGATAATGGTAGTAAGAGCAGCAGTGGCGACTACATTGGCCACAACTTGGGTTCTTGTAACTGTGGCAATGAACCGGTATAGACTCATTGACATTTGATGGATTGCAAAAAGAATCAAGAAGTGATAAAAAAACCTATAGGAAATAAATAAAAAGAACAAATTACTTATCATTCACATGGTTGATACTAGTATGCTTTACTAAGGTACCAACTGGAGCAAAAAAGAATTTACCTGGTGGGTGAAGGCGCGAAACCAATACCATAATAGGTCAAGCCAGTATATATACCCGTCTCAAGTAGCGAACTTGGTATGCTCAAAATAAAGATTGAAGAAAGGACCGCCCAACCAGGTAAGTTTAACAGCTCCCTCTGCTTGAAGAAAATTGGTAGTCGTTTTATTGTCATGGCCAATTCAGTCATTCCATTAAAATTCACAACCATAATACCCATAAATGAAGCCCCAAGATATATGTTTCCATCCATCACAGTTTGATGGTTCATCCTTGTGCACAGAAACAATGTTGTTATCACAAATGCAACAAAAGAAATTTGTATTGTTTTGAAAATATGCAAAGGTGAGTTTCGCTTTAGGAGTAGTAGTTCTCTTGAAAAACATGCCGTGAAGATTTGCCATTTTGATATTCGCCAAGTTTTGATTGATTTGGTTGAAGAATTGGTGATCTTTCTGTTGTTGCTTTGGTTTTGGATCATTTGGCTGATAAGGAATGATCGGAAGGATTCAGCCAATTTCTCGGTTGATTGATAGTGGTACTCACTGGGGTTCCCGGCCCAATATTGTTCTTGATCCTTTTTTGAGGTAACCTATCAATAGTTAAAAGTACATTACTCAAGTTGAAGAGAGAAATATCCTAACCTCAACAAGGATATCAGTTTTATAGGGACCACAATTATACCAGTTCTGGTTGTAATGATTTTATTCAAGATGGAAAATACACCGTGACAAGCTGGCTGTAGACTTTTCCTTATTGCTTAAATAAATTGTATTGATGCGGTTATTTGATAAAGTACCTCTTGAAGAAAATCAGCTACATTTTTCCTCTTTGGACATTTAAATCCAATGGAATCAAAAAATTTAGTGGCATATTCACGAGGACCTTGATATACAATTTGCCCCTCGCATAGCAGTATAATATCATCAAACAATTCAAATGTCTCGGGAGGTGGTTGAAGCAAGGAGATAACCATAGTTAAATCCATTAAATGTGCCATTTGTTTTAAATATTTTATTATGTCAAATGTCGTGGAGCTGTCTAGGCCAGTTGATACGTCGTCCATAAAGAAACACCTTGCCAGACCAACAAGCATCTCACCTACAACTCAAATAAAAAAAAAAAAAATTGAAGAAAAGACTCATATTTTATATCATACAACTAAAAGAAATTACCTCCAGTTTTTAGCTGAAAAAATGGAATAACAATCATGGTTGTGCGTACCAATTGTGACTCTCTTCTTTTCACCCCCTGAAATTCCTCTTCTCAGTTCATCTCCTATTATTATATCAGCACACTCGTTTAAACCAAGCATCTGCACATGAAAGTGTACTCAGAGATATTCAAAAGAAAATGTTGAAGTATCCAAAGTACTATCGCTAAGACATATACCTTGATGATATAATTTGTTGTAAGGTTGCTTCCATCTCCACATGTGGTGGCCTAAAAACCATAATAAAAGTTCATATTTTAATCAAAGTAATAATGTTTTTTTTTGAGAAACAATCAAAGTAATAATGTGAAGCAACAAAATTTGAATAAATATAGATACTATTGATGTTTAACTTTACCTTCACAAAAGTATCAAATTCTATGTCCATTTTGTTGATTACAGCCTCATTCCTTCCAATTTTTTCTCCCAACATTTCTACAATTTTGTATATCATGCCATGTTCTTGAAGATGAGAAAAATGATATCTAGCAATTGCTTCAGCATATGATACTGTACTGTTTTTTTTTAGAAAAAAAAATAATGAAATTGAAACACCAACTTGGTAACTTTTTAAATTATACTGAAATCTAAAAATCATTAATTAACATAAATTTTGAACAGAACATGGTGTCCACATGGTCAGTGCCACTGCTGTTCACAGAGAACGGGTTCAAATCCAACGACGCGCAAGGGGCACGGAGAATTATAGAGAATTTCACTAGAGAGATAAGGGAGTAGCTAGGAAGCATTAGGGTGTAAAATAGGAGAATTATAACATCTTTCGATGCCGGACCTTGCCCTTCTGAAAGAAGGCCTTAGATCAAGAACAAAAAAAAATTCAAACAAATATATAATAGAAATTTACTGTATAAAAAACCTGCAGGAAGGATTCCAAAGCTATGCTAATTAATTGGAGTGAAAGTAATTTTTAAAGTGGGTCAAACAAAGCCCACAAGCAATTTCATTAACTAATAAAGAAAACAAACTTAAAAATCTAATCTTCCAAAAACCAATCAGGGTTATAATGACTGTTTGGAAGCACTGGGAAATTGTGCAAAAATTAAGGGCGAAAAAATAAAGGGGGTGCTGCTTGATATGATATATGTTGTTTGGTAGTATTGGAGGAGCAAGTAAGAAGTAGGTGAGGTTGGGGGCAAGGCCTAAAACTAGAATTTAGCATCTCTAACCCTTTTGCATGTCTTGTTCTGGACAGGATGCCACCGCACAGTGAAAGCCCAGGTTGAGGAGATCATGGAGACTGAGGGGTTTGGAGACTATGTGGACTAAGATAGCAGGATTATGCTGGATAGTGTTATGGATTTGTGTTGCTTCAAATTAAAGGCCTTTTTGATATATATTTTGGCCTTTGATGGATAAAATGTAGTATGGTTTGTATTGTTTATGGACTGAAAACTAGGGTTTGGACTGATTTTTCCAGGGTTTGCTTTGAGAATTTTTTTGTTTGTGATACTATAGACAGTACCATGTCATGATCAGTAGTTCAGTATGCTTATTTAGTGTACGATGTAATGTTTTCCAAGCTAAGAATGAACCAGTGTCACATGTGCCTCAAAAATAAATAAAGAAACAAAGAAAGGGAACTTACCAAATGCATTATTTGTTTCTAATAAGTGAGAAGAGAAATTAAGAGTTTCTCTAACAGTCATCTCAGGATGATGCCAATCAAACTGACTGATATAAGCTTTCATCTGTTGAGGCGTTGATGAATTGAGCTCTTCTCCATTGTACATGATCTTTCCTTTTAACTAATTAGTCAATAAAGAAAAAGATGTTCAACTATCAACTATAAGTACAACTTCTTAATTAAAAATAAATAAAAGAAAAAAAAAAACATGTTAATTGCATACTTTCAGATTAGAGCAGAGATTTCCAGACAATGCTTGTAGAAATGTTGACTTTCCCGACCCTGGAGGTCCAAGCACAAGTGTCAACCTCGATGGTCTTATTATTCCGCTTAATTCATTCAAAATTCGGATTGGATATTTCTTCTTGGCGCACAAACAAGACAACTTTACTATCTCCTGTGACCATAATTGAAAAGCATCTTTTGGGATTTGACTTGAACAACATGAAAACAAAAGTAAAATATTATGAAATGCGCAAAAGCAGATAAAAACGATCAATCTAAAGATTTCAGCAAATTTCAACAAGTAAATTATTTCCATTTAAGCTAGTATTTTAAAAAAATTCACATCAACTTAAGAGGCCACTACTTGTTTAATCGAGAAGTAACATTTCTCAATTAATTCTGCAGCATATGTATGGTTCATATTTTTTTTTCTGATTCAATGTATGTACTATTTTATCATGGTGTCTTTTGGTAACCAATACAGTTGCAACAATGTCTGGCTTCTTTAATGCCAGTCTTTGAGGAATGATTTTTTTTTATTTAATTTCCAGTTAAAGGAAGGAAGGCTCGCAATTACTAATAGTTATTCTATCTTCTATAAAGAACCAAAAAATTAAAGCCATTTTTTTTACTAATTTATACCTACCTCAACACCATTAAGAGTAGCATTTAGCAAAGTCGGAAGAGCTTGACGACCAGTCTGCATCTCTGCCTCGACCGTCAAATTCTCAAACCGAACTTCCACTTGTGTAGCTTGTACTCCACCCATCCTATATTAATTTTAAAAATTAAATAAAAGATATATTGTCATTGTTAAATATGAATATCTATGTATAACTATATGTAAGCACATTGTGTAATTAACCATATATTTTGATTAGTATCATTTATAAAGCCTGCAAAAAAAATGTAGGTATGTAAGAAGGTATGTAAGAATAGTACAATAGGGTTATACTATTCAAATTTTGGGAGAATTAAGGGGAATAAGAAAGATGTAGATATGGAATATAGATTCGTATTCTAGCGTACAGTAGAATAGAGAGGATTAACCGATTAACGGAAGAGACTTCCAACGTTTACTCAAAAAGAATAGAGATGGTTAAGACTAGAATAGAATAATAATAGTGACTTATTTTTCCGAATTTTTATTCTTGAGTGTAAATATTTTTTCAGTTATTAATATAATTATTAGTAGGCATTCAGACCATTAACCTACAAAAAAGTAAAGCCTGCAAAAAATCTGAATTGAAAACCTTATTGCAATTATATGTGGTTAGTCAGTCACATACCTTTGATTTCTCTCCCTGAGCATCCCAAGGAACTCTTCATTGTCAACATGAGTTAAAGGTGGCTCGTCTCTGCTCTTCATATATACTCTCTCTCTCCACCTTTTAATACACTTAGCTGCAGTTCTTAGTTCTCACCTTTTTTTCCTCTTAGGAAGCTGCCTTGTTTTCTTTTTAGGAAGCTTGACAGAGGCTGCCTAAGTATAGCAGTTCCTAAGTTTCACTGTTTTGATAAAAAGTCAGAAGGTGATTTGGAAATCTCAACTCGTTAGAAAGGACAAACAATTTCTAATACAACTTGGTGTTTATTTCCAATTTCAATATTGACCAGTCTCACAGTTTTTGATTTTCTGTGTGCTTCTATGAGAGCAGGTTCCGAATTCTCTAGTCCTTATTTGAGATTTATCTAGCAACAATTGTATGCCATCACTAATTAAATTCATATTTCATTCTCTGCTTCCAGTCGAGGTTATGAAAATTTCCCTTTTTGCAATTTAACCCCCTGATAAGGGTATATTACCAAACCAATAATAATTAGCATATTTTACCCTCATTTATTTCTGTTCTTATGAATCAGTCCATAGAAACCAAAGCAGAGGGTAAAACCCACTGGTACTGTTCGGTACCATGGTCAGAACAACATCCACATTCTCACAAGAATAACAAAGCACTGGTACAGTGCTATTCGGGAATCAGTACCAAACTCGGTTCAAACATGATAAAGAACAGAAAAGGAAAAACGAAAGTTCATCAATTCTAACTTTCAATCAAACGATTCTGACATGATTCACAATAAAATATAGCTTGGCTATTCAATTCTCAACGTTACCAAGCCATAGGTCAGTAAGAGAGAAACTAGAACCGAAAAAGGAAAATACCCATTAATTGTGCTAGTTCACTGGCGGAGCAAGAACCCAACAACCAAATCCTTACAAATACAAGAGCGCTCTCTCTCTCTCTCTTTCTCTTCTCTCTCTGTTATCTTTCGAAGAAAGAAGAATAGCAAAACAAATAAAAATGACTAGGCGGTAGGGAAAGAAGAAAAGAGATAGCCAGGGGATAAGGTGGGTGCGGGTCCCACATGTCCAATTAAAAATTCCTTCTTTTACATTTTAACCCATCAGTTTTCTAATTTTGAAGAACAGCCCATAAATCAATTAAAAAAAACTTATAAATATTATTAGCTATTAACTCTCTATTATCTATTATATATTTACAAATTAAAATATACAATTATCTTAAATTATAATTCGCAAGAATTATAGTCCCTTCAATTTCCTATTTCTGTTTCATAAAACTTAAATATTTCGAAACTCTCCGTATTACTTCGGTCAGATATAGTTTCAGATGTATACTTTACCATACTTAAATTGATATTATTATTTTGTTGGTTTGTTCAGAAAATACCATTCATTCATTTATTGTTACATATTTATCAGAAAAACTATACTCATACATTTCATATTTTATTTTCAGTCATTAATTTCATATACCCATTTTACATAATGTTACAGACATAGAAGGCAAAATCGGCCGTTCCGGAGCGGAATCGGACGGTACCGATTCGATTTCAGACCAAGTTATGCGGTTAGTGTAGATTTCATCAAATTTCATCCGTTCCGGCCTCATTCCAGTTAAATTTCAGCCATTCCGGTCTCATTCCAGCCAAATTTCGTCTGTTTCAGACTGAAATAGACCGATTCCACCGAAACAGCCAAAATGCTAATTAAACAAACTCCAAAAAAAATTTTGAGCTCTCTGTAAATTGAACTCATGCCCTCAAGCATGGCAACCAAACTCAACTACCACCACACCATACAATCTTTGTTGTTAAAATACACAACTCATTCCTATATAATAGAATTTTAACTTGTACCTCCATTCAATCACGGATTGACTGTTGTCTTTTTTTTTGTTTGACTGGACTAAAGAGTGTGTTTTTGGTTTGACTGTCGTTCATTTCGGACTGAAATAGACCGATTCCACTGAAACGGCCGAAATGCAAATTAAACAAACTCCAAAAAAAATTTTGAGCTCTCTGTGAATTGAACTCATGCCCTCAAGTGCGCAACCAAACTCAACTACCACCACACCATATAATCTTTGTTGTTAAAATACACAACTCATTTCTATATAATAGAATTTTAACTTGTACCTCCATTCAATCACGGATTGACTGTTGTCTTTTTTTTAGTTTGACTGGACTAAAGAGTGTGTTTTTGGTTTGACTATCGTCCGTTTCGGACTGAAATAGACCGATTCTACCGAAACGGCCGAAATGCAAATTAAACAAACTCCAAAAAAAATTTTGAGCTCTCTGTGAATTGAACTCATGCCCTCAAGCGCGCAACCAAACTCAACTACCACCACACCATACAATCTTTGTTGTTAAAATACACAACTCATTTCTATATAATAGAATTTTAACTTGTACCTCCATTCAATCACGGATTGACTGTTGTCTTTTTTTTTTTTGACTGGATTAAAGAGTGTGTTTTTAGTTGTAATGCTTGTATTATATTGTATTAGTGGATTATTTGATTGTAATAATTTTTCTAAATTTTTTTATCAATTTTTCCTATTTTTTTAGTGTAAAACAAGCTTCTGACAAAAAAGTCCGATTTTCCAATCCGATTCGACCGATCCCGACCGATTTTTCCGATCCGGATCGGGATCAGTCGGTGCCGATCCTGATCCCGATACCGATTTTTCCTTCTATGGTTACAGATTTGAAAAGCTAACATCCTTGAAACACTTGACCATTAACGGTAGCCCAAACCTGACCAAATTGCCTAATTTACCCCTTTCTCTAAATGATTTTACCATTAATAATGTCGGAGTGAGTGACCTTCCAGAATATTTCCAGAGTTCTCACTCGAGTGGCCCGACATTATCATCCTTGAAAGCATCACTCAGAAATGTGGAGATATACAGCTGCTCAAACTTAACATCCTTGAATGGATTTCTGCAGCACGAAAACATAGATTTACTAGGTCTTCAGACATTAACCATACAATTCTGTAAGAATCTGGTTCATCTACCAACTAGTGCATTTAAACAGTGGACAATTTAAACAGGCGTGGATGGAATCTCACAAACAGATGCATTATGTGCAATATGCAATCAGAATCGGTTAAGCACCTATTTTATGAATGCATGCAAGCCAAGATATTGTACAAATTGATAGAGCTCAAAATGGGAATTAAAATACCAGGAGGCTTCTCTAATGAAGGCAAAAAGACTATAACAAGTCTAAAGAAATTCCAATTCAGCAGAAAAGAACGATCCATCTTGCTGATCACTCAGTTTGTTATATGGAGAGAATGCTGCACTAGAACCTTTAGAGAAGAACAATGTAACTTGCTTCAGCTTGCTGAACAAGTAGAAGCGCAATGGAGATACAGTACACTAGCAAGCACATAAGAAGGGAAGAAGATCATCGCAACAAATTACTGTTAATTTAAGATTTTTGTTTTCTGATTTCTATTTCGTTCTTATTTTCATTTTATTTTCATTTTTATTTTTATGCTCAAATGTATTGAGCAGAATTGTTTTCTTTTATTTTGTTACAAAACTTTTGTAACCTCAAAATGATTAATGAAATAAGGGCTTGTCCCTTTTTTCTTTGTCAAAACAAACTAGTGCATTTGGAAAATTTGTGTCACTAAAACACGTAGTTATAGTGGGAAACCCAAAGTTGGTAACTGTTCATAACCAGAGCATCCTCCTGCCTATCAAACTAGAAACTCTTGAATTAGAAGACTGGTGAACTTGATGTGCCGTTGCTAGAGTCAGCATCACAGCTCGCTGCACTTGCAACTCTTTATATTTTAAATAGTGAATATATTACTTGTATCCCTTCCTCTGGAAATGCATTTACATCACTCAGGACCCTGCATATCTTAGCATGTGACAGGTTCATTGAGTGTGGATGTGCCAGGCTCGTTGAGTTTTCATCCATGCAGCAAGCATATACTATAAACGCAGGAAACAACTTGGTCTCTATTAAGGATCAGTCATGTGCACATGATCACCCCTGTCTCCTTCTTATTGAAACCATTTAGATGCCTAAGATTTTTAGTAAACTACAAGTTGAAAATTGTTCTGTTGAGCCACTGCCTGAGCAATGGCTGTTACAAAATGGTAGTACCCTCAAGAGTTTGGTCATCGATATGCAAGCTCGCTTTTGTCATTGCCCTGGTACATGGTGATGCTCACTGCCCTTGAGTGACTTGACATTAGCTATGCTCTTTGCTGGAAGAAATCCCAGTGTTGCCTACTTCTGATTCGTATGAACATTAATGGGGTCTAAGCTCTATAACTCTATTCAACCCTCCTCGCAACTATTATTATGATTTTTTTTCAACCATAATTTTGCTTGTTTCGTGCTCTATATTTTTCCAACTTCTGAATCCTCTCGGTGACTCTTGCAATTGATTATGCTGTCATTTGCAACTGTGGTTTTTGTATAATGTCTAACCGATGACTCATGCAAACACAAACATTCCTTCCCCCGCCCAACCCCCCCCCCCCCCGAACAAGTGCCACATTGTTGTTGCGAAGGTGTGAAACTCCAGAGGACTAGAGGATTAAATTACAGAAGCTCCACTGTATTTTTTCATGTTGGTACGTACATATCTCTATGTATATTCAAATTATTAGTTTCTCCATTCATTTCTTAATTTAAATTGAAATTTCGGTGGTACTAGCACATTTTCAAAATTTTAACTCTGCCTATATTTAAATGATGTAGCCGATTGCAAGCCCAGACAAGAGGGGTGTTATTCAAATTTTGAAATGCTTTTACTTGAATAAAAAAATTGGATGTTCAATGTGAAACCAAAAAGTGATCACAACATTGTTAAATACAGTCACATAATTTAAATTCTAAATGGAAAATTTTAAGTTTCTTTCTGGGTACAACATTTGTTTGAACAATGGGATATTTGATGCTTGTATAAGACCTATTGAGACAAAATATAGTGCAACATCTAGTTGATATTTTTAATCAAATTAGATTGCATTTGAGTTGAGTTTCTTGCAAATAAAAAATAGTAGTTGCAATTTCAAAGGGCAAATGAGAAAAATTCCGAAAGTGGTGGGCCTCAGGTTTAATTCAACATAAGTTTGTGCAATTGGTTTGTTCAATAGCGGGTTTTTGTTAGATTAAGTGCTATTGATCCGGTCTTTTTCGTTTTTTGTTTTTTGTTTTCAGTAATCAGTAGTGTTGCATATGGTTGTACAAGCTTGAGTGACTATACCCTGGTTTAATAATTTTGGACTTTCGTAATTTTTTTAGTGAATAGAAGAACAATAAATTCTAAAGCATTTTGCATCAAAACTACATTAACTCTTTCATTAGTTCGTCTTATATATATATATATATATATATATATATATATGTATATCTATATAGGATTTTGCTAATATGCTACGCATATATAAGGGTCCCTCCGTGCTACGGCTCACTTTTTGAGTTTTCAAAATCCTAACGGTCGATCCGAACCGTTCAACATAATCTCCATATGAATATGTACTTGCAAACCAAATTTTACATTTTTTAGAATTTTTTTACTATTTATTAAGCCACTTTGAAAATCGCTGATCCAATGGTCCAGAAAAGTTTACTGTTGTGTACAAATTAGTGTTTTTTCAAAGTGGCTTAATAAATAGTAAAAAAATTCTAAAAAATGTAAAATTTTGTTTGCAAGTACATATTGATATGGAGATCATGTTGAACTGTTCGGATCGACCGTTAGGATTTTGAAAACTCAAAAAGTGAGCCGTAGCACGGAGGGCCCTTATATATGCGTAGCACCGTAGCACTGTCCTATATATATATATGTTTATGTATATGTATGTATGTATATGTATATATGTATATGTATATGTATGTATGTATATGTATATATATATGTATATGTATGTATGTATATGTATATATATGTATATGTATGTATGTATATGTATATATATATGTATATGTATGTATGTATATGTATATATATATGTATATGTATGTATGTATATGTATCTATATATGTATATGTATGTATGTATATGTATGTATATGTATGTAGAGGAGGGATCCACTTACAACAAATTTGAGTTACAACAAAGTTACAACATTGAATTTTTTTACTATTATTAAGATGGGTACAAAATTCAATGGTCTAAGTATGGCTATTTTTTGTAAAATACTTAATAAATAGTAAAAAAATTCAAAAAAATATAAAATTTGATCTGCAAGTACATTTTATTTAGATGATCATGTTGAACGGTTGGATCGACGATTTGGACTTTGAAAATGAAAAAAATGAATGTTGTAACTTTGTTGTAACTCAAATTTGTTGTAAGTGGATCCCTCCTCATGTATGTATATGTATGTATATGTATGTATATGTATGTATATGTATATATATGTATATATATATATATATATATTTATATTTATATATTAAAAAGCATAATATTAATTTAAGGTTCGTAGTTTTGTCTTGTTTTAACTGCTTTGGTTGTCTTTTCCAGTGACAAATTATTCCATCAATGCACTTCTTTGCCATACATATAAATCAAATATATAAATACACAAACACACGCGCATGAGTGCGCGTATATGTATGTATATATATGATTTACATAAGATCTTTGTTACTGATCCACTTTAGGTTTAGCTACTTTAATTAGCAGCTCAGTCCTAATTTAACTAACTAACAATGGTTGCACATCTTTTATTCCTCATTTTTTCATTATGCGCAAATCTTGAAGAACTAGATTAAACCTCTCAAGCTGTTGTAGTTCAGAACTAAAAAATGTATTTAGTTCGAATTTTGCTTAATTTCTTCTTGTTGTATAAGTTTACTGGGCATCTTTTCAATTTTTTTTGTCAAGTAGACCAATTTTTGTTTCGGCTAAATTATCTAGCACTTGATTAAGGATATCTTAGATGGTTAAACCATATTACCAGTACTCTATAATTTTTCAGGTGCTCAGACAAATTTCTCCAGTGACATGATTTATTCTGTTTCCAGTGTTGAATATCGTGAAGCCAAAAGAAATGAGCTTCCGACCATTAGCTATTTCACGGAAATAACATTTTCGAATAGAAAAGGAAATCAGACAAAGAAAAAGATAGAAATCATGTCTCTCTGTTCAAAGAAGAAGCCTCTTCTCCAAGCTTTTTCTAAGGTTTGCTCTTTTGTTTCAATCCCATCAAAATACACTTGGTAATCCCATATTAGTGTATGATATTGTAAGAGTGTGATAGAGTGTTATTGGCTTGATTATCTCCTTGTATTGTAAATACTCTTTGATATAGTGATTTTGTGCTGTGCTCCTGTGGTTTTCTCCCGCAAGGGTTTCCACATAAAATCTTGCACTCTCTTTTTTATTTTCTGTGTTTGATTGCTTGTTGCGGTTGGTTTTTTGTGTGCGTTTCATTTTTCTCCATTTAGTCAGGTATTGGTGTATACCCACAAGGTATTAGATGAAATTACTCCTTGAACGCTTCCACGACTGTCCACAACATTCAGATCTATCAATTTTTAGTTATTTTGATGTTGTTCAAGTCGTTGCATTTTGAAGTTTGAGTAATTTCTATGGCCATCTTCAGAGATTCTTAATTATATTTCCTCTGACAATACACCATATTTTAGCATACAGTCAACCATACCAAATTTTTAATTTCACTCGGTACCAATCTGTATTTCAACTGAACCCATCTCTGTTTCATTAATGAATACATTAATTAAGATAGGATCAAGTAAAATGATAAGAAGTTACAGTGAGGTACCTTTACCTAGTTCAAAAAGGATACAAGTGCAGATTTGCCAAAGTGTGGTTGCACTACATCAGGTTAAATCAAGGTGTTGTATTCTCATGCTGATTGCTGTTCTGTCTTGTGGTTTTTGATTGCTATTTCAAGTCTCTGGGCCTAAATATCCACTGAATGTAGTGTGTTTCTTATTTACTCGATTCCTAATTTTGTGGCAAATTTGAGAATTTTGTTTGGAACTTTTGGTGAATTCGGAGATGTTTTCAAATTTGGTGATTTTTATTTGGGTTTGTCTATAGTGCAGCAAACTTATTTCGGCTATAGTACAGCAAAATTATAACCATTCATTTTCTAATCCGACGATTGAGATAATAGAAATTTAACAGCATTTCTCCGTTACATTTAACAGAAATTTTAGTCGGAATGGCAAAATCGAGCGTATTTCATATTCTCTGCCTTTCTCGCATCTGTACGGACAGCCGAGCAAGCGCGCCTCCCCTCTCCGCCATTTCCTTCGCTCTCTCTCTCTCTCTCTCTCTCTACCGAGCACCGTGCCCAAACACCCCCCCCCCCCCCCCCCCCCCCCTCTCTTAGCCCGATCACTGAGCACAAACCCTACCCTGTTGTCTCTCTCTGAGCCCAAGCACCACTAATGCCACTGATGACTCAGATATCGCATCCTGATTCTAAAACCATAGGAGAAGGATCTGATAGCTCAGATCCCCAATCTCGACGACGCTCTGCTTAATTTCAATGCAATCAGGTACCACGCCTTTTCTCCATTTAATCTCCTCCGCAAATTCTATCTTTTGTTGATTTGGAAACTTTTGCAGAGCCATTGTTCTTTATCGACAAATTTACTTTGCTGGTAAATGACATGTTTTGTCAGTGATACTGAGACATTGTTTACTGTGGTTGTATTTTGGATGTTTGAAGGTAATATTCCTATCTACATGGTGGAGATGGGAGATTACCAAACTGGTTATGTAGTTTCGTTTTGCTTAAATGAAACTGGGCATTTCTTGCCTTTTTGCTCAAACGAGGGTAATTTGCATAAGTGGTCATGCTATATAGTAATAGTGAGATCTATACTGGCTATTAAGATGTTTGGTATAAAATTACTTGATGTATATTTCTAAAAAAAATAATTTAGATGTAAATATGGAAATTGTGATGCCTATGACTTTCTTTATGTCAATTAAGGGCTTGAATTTATAATTTTGTGAAATTATGTTTGAATTAAGGGTTTGAAATTTTGTGAAATTAGTAAAGTTGGGTAGTTTATGTGAACAATTGCTAGATAAAAAAGGGGTTTGCTTATCTGTATTAGATTGAAGTTAGAGTCTGTGTATGTATCTTTGCTACATGTGAAAACTGTGACTAATCAAACGAGGGTACCTGATGGCAACAGTTGTGTGCTTAGTCATACTGAGTTATAATTCTAGAATATAATTCTCGTAACAATTTGCATGTCTAAATTTCTGTATATATGTTTTGGGTTGAGCTTTCTCCCTCTTCTCTGATTTATGCAGCATTCTATTTCAAATGAGTAGTGAAGTTGTGCTTTATTTCCTTTTACTGAAGAATAATTTCAGATCTGTATTTTTTTTAAATTAGGGAATTTGATTCTAATCTCCTTCTATTCTGTTTTGATTATAGTATGCCCTTATTGTTTTAATTTAGTTGTTTTCATTTGTTTTGGCTAGTTTTGTGTCTAATTGCACAATAAGGGTAATTGAAACTGAAATTGTAAATATTTAAGACAAATTGCACAATTCAGTGGTCATGAGGTTAATCAACTTTAGTTTTGCATCTATGTTTGAAATCCTCAAGTTTCTATAAGAATATCTAATAGTTTGCATCTATGAAGGTAACAACAGCTGTATGCGGAGTGAAGAAGCTATACTTAGTAAGAATTGGGTGCTTTCGAGGGCATATTTGGGAACACCTTTTTTTGTGGTGTCCAGAAGCATTTCCCTTTTAAGGTATATGTTATATTCTCTATTCTGATCATGCGATCATTTCTTTGAGCTTGAATATAGTTCTAGTTTTCTTTGTTTTCAACTAATTATCATTTTTTACATTGTCGGGTTGTTGAGTGCTATTGATGGATAACTAGTCCCCTGGTTACTGTATACAGTTAGAGTGTGATCTGTACCAGTATAGTATTGGCTCAGTGCATGTGTGGGTACTGTAATATTATTCACACGAATGGTTTAACATTAGTTACCAAGTATTTATTTGCGAGCAATAACATACTAGATTTACCATTCTGGTAAGATACGGTATAGTGCATATCAGGTCTGTACCTGGCAGGCACCATTCTTCAAAGAAATTTTTAAGATGAAGATACTAAAATGCCAGCATATGGAGTAGGTGGAATTGGACCGTGCAAGGAAACACTGGCCGAAAGTTTTCTTTAAAAAAAAGGGTACGCGTAGACCCTGCGCTAGCGCAAAGGGTACGCCTGCCTCCCGACCCAAACACTAGAGAAATCTAATTTGAGATCAGAGTTATTAATTTTGCTATCAAAATTTATATCTTGAGAAATTCAGAGCTTTTTCTCTGATTGTAGGTACTTGTTTTGTCCAGCGATGATGATGACAATCAAGATGATGAACAAAATGAAGATCAAGAGGTACTTGTTTTTTCAACATTTAATAATGGTTTAATCATGGTTTAATTAACTCAATTAAATGTGTGACGAAGCCTGTATTTACTCTCAATTTGCATCAATTGAAATGTTGAATTGTACGTGTAACATAAATAGGAAGAGGAGACGGTGCAAGCATGCATAATTCTTCTAACTTCTATTTTTTGTTTCATTTCGTATCTGCAATATATATTGTATTTTGTCTTCTTAAGTTAGGCATGATTTTTTTTTGTTTTTTGTTTTTTTTTTTCCTTTTTTGAGTGTTGACTGAAATATGGTATGACTATGCCATGTGGCAGTCGAAAAGCAGCCCCTCAAAGTCTTACATTAATACATTTCAGCGAGCTTTAAAAGCACTACCTAGTAATTTAATCATTCTTATTTATACTTCCTTAGACTTCTTTGTATTTTTGTAGATTTAATACAAAAGTTTTCTTTTTATAGATTCTGATATACTGAAATATGCCTATGCTGAACTGGAGGAATCAAAAGGAGTCATGCTGGTATGACAAATTTTGATCTTAGTCTCATTATGCGAATAGGTTTTGGAGTTAAGATAAAATCTGTTGAGGTGTGGTTTCTTTCAAATTAAAAAAGAATGTATATGTACCACCATTATTGACCCCTTTCCGAGAATTTGAGAACTCTCCCCCACTTCAGTTTTATTGCATAGTTTCATGATATTGTTAATTATGCTAGAATTATTAAAAGAAAACGCATCTTGATCTCACGCTAGGTCACACTACTGGTTGTCTTGGTGGGCTTAATATCACTCAAAGCTAATTTTCAAATTTAGTAGAGTGACAAATACACACCACTATTAGGAAACATCAGTTCACCTGAACCCAAATAATTTAATTCATAGATATATTGGTGTCAAATATTCATTATTAAATTAGCCTCGATATAGTGTTGAAATTTGCCCAAAATTACAATATTAAGAACAATTCTAGTTAACTTAGATCAAGATAACTATAAAATGTAGAGAGCAACGTTAATTAAAGTTTTGCATTGCAAATTCAAATTAAGTTCTTTTAAGCTAAATTGATGACTTGAAGAATTGATTGGTTCATAACCAAGGCTCTGCACTATGATTTGATCTGTCGTTTCTTACCCTTCTTAAAATGGCGCAAGATCAAAATAAGTACAGCTCTGGGAGGGGCTCACTTGAACCTACAACGAGCAGAGAAAGCAAGAATTCTAGTTGCTAAAATTCCAGGTACATTTCTGCAAATTTCTGATTTTCATAAAATAATGACCAAGCAACCAATGATTAATTAAGTTTCCTTAATTTTCTGCAGCTATTTTTATTCTTCTAATTTTTACAATGGCACTATTACAAGATGTAGTTACCAGTCTTGTTTTAAGTTCTGATTTGCTAAAATTTTGCTCAACATTTACCACAGAAAGATCAAAACTTAAAGAGAAATAATGGCTAGGAGACAAAAGGGAGCTGGAACTTATAAAGACCAAAGAACTTCAGTTTAACCTTGAAATGGAAAGGGAGTTGGAGCAAGTTCAATCTGGAGCTAGGCCAAAGAACTTCCATGTTGTGGATTTATGGGTGAAATTTTTACCGTTATGTGTGGAACTTGTAGTAGCGTAAATCTTGTTTGGATTATGCTTGATTGAAGCCTGTTATATGCTTGTTTGGATTATGCTTGATTTTTACTTGATAGAATTATGCTTGATTGAAGCTTGTTATATTATGTATTTATTTTTCAAGAATTATGTCAAGAATTCTGTTATATTGTGCTTGTATACATTCACTTTTCAATTTTCAAGAATTAATATTGAGTTACATTCAGTTTTCTGTTAACCAATTTAAACTGTACAAATGTAAATTGTACCAACAGAAAATTAATCAGCAATGTACCGACACATTCAATTTAAACTGTACCAACCAAAAATCAAAATAATATGCTTCCAGTTTAAGAACACTCAATTAATTCAAGTGTCACTAACATCTCAATGTGAAGTATGCCAAAATGCTAGTACACACTTGAACTTGAGCAAGCAAAATGACTAAGGAATTGATTGTAACTCTAAAAGGTATTGATTGCAAAAAAAGAGTTCAAACAAACACAGTTATCATAACAATTTGTCAAGTGATTGCTAAAAATAATAATATGAAAAACAAACAGTCAATTTATTTGGCAATTTACATCATTTTCCTCAAATTCTGCAGCCAAATACTTAAAAGCGAATCTGCCCCATAGAAGTTCACAAAAAAGAAATATGGAAAATAAAAATGCAAAACTGAAGGTCAGTTTTTTCTTCATCCAAATATTTCTCCATATTTTTTCGGCCACTGACAATTTCCAATACTAAAATTCCAAAGCTGAATTAATAAAATTCCAATACTAAAATTCCAAAGCTGAATCAATAGCAGTGGAAGATGCAGTCCCCTAAACCTTCAAATATATAGAAAACTTTGCCCTACAAGTTATATGCCAAAAAATTCAATTAATAAAAACAGAAAACAAAGAAATAAGCACAAAGAGATATTAGATTATTAGAATTAGCAACTAAAAGTACCAAACAAATCTATTAAATACAAGGGTTAATTTTCTATGTACCCTCCAAGACTTCTTAAATTTCCTATTTACCCCTACACTCTTTGTTATATTTAATATATCCCTCAACTCTTTTCATTTTTTTCTATTTACCCATAGAGTTAATTAAGTTAAAAGATATCAGTACTTGTAAGATTATATTAACTGCTGCTGTGTTATTGAATACAGTAAACACTGATAAAGCAATCGCATACAGACTCAGGTTTGCCACCTCCAGAAATCAAACAATAGCAATTTATGAAATTAGACAATAAAACCTGGTGCATTTAAGAAGGGAGAGATAGCTGTCAGGATACATTTTATCACAACAGACAAAACTTGTTTACATTTGAAATTAGGCAATTACCATTGTGAAAGCATTGTGACAACTTGGAGAGAAACCCAATTAATGATTTCTCAACCTTTTTCATTACCGGGCAGTTTGGGTGAGTGCACTTGTAATAACTCCTAGGGTTTTCACTTGCCTTCAATTGCTTTTGACCATACTTGCGCCAGTTGTACCCGTCATTGTTACTTTTTTCACTTGCAGTAGTTTGACTTGTGTTGTTTGAAGTTCCAGATTTTGAGGGTTGCTGGCCCCGTGACTGTTTGTAGTCCAGGTAAGAAGGTTCCTACATTAGAAAATTTAATTGTTACAAAACAGTGAATTTGTAAGGAATCTTGACATTTGGTACAATAAAGGCCGGTTGTCGGTGCATTTGGAATTAATGAATGAATTTGTCTCTGTCTCACCTGTTAATTTGTTGTTTAGACCGGATATATGGATGAGTTCGATAGATAGTTTCACAAAATACAGATACAAGAAAAGAAAAACATGTTCATTTCATAGCGAGGAAATTACCTCTGTAGAAGTCTGATTAGAAGGTGGATGTTCAACTCGTTTATTTTCTTGGGTCTTAAATGAAAAGTCACCGAGCAAATTCTTTTCTTCCTTGACGTTTTGCTGGTCATTATTTGCATAAGTGCTTCTCCAGTCAAAGGCATGTGTCAGGAAAACACCAACCGTTGGAGATGGAAATTAACATCTATATGTGTAAACCATAATAAACATCAGGCTCTATCTCTCTCAGGAATTTCCACAAACACCACAGATGCACCCCCAATAATAAACATAAACAATTATTTAATCTAATCACAGAATTGATTGAAAAACAATTAATTTCCTGATTACACAAACAATTAAGCTAATCAAAGAATTCTACACGAAATTGTTTACAGAAACATCAAGTTAAGCTAATTACACAATCGGAAAAACAATTAATTGATACAATTTAGTAGTTGTCTTTTAGATGTCTTTCATCTTCTTCTCGTAGTCTTTCATCTCTTGTCTTTCTTGTTTTATTGGTTGTCTTCACTTCTTCTAGTTGTGTTTCATACTAGTTGTCTTTCATCTACTACTGGTGGTCTTTCATTTTCTACTGGTTGTCTTTGATCTTCTTCTAGTTGTCTTTCATCTTCTAATAGTTGTCTTTCATCTTCATCTTGTTTTCTTTCATGTTCTTCTTCTTGTTGTTTTTCATTCTCTTCTAGTTGTTTTCATCTTCTTCTAGTTGTTTTTTGTCTTCTACTATTTGTCTTTCATATTCTTCTAGTTGTTTTTCACCTTCTTATTGTTTTTTTCATGCTCTTCTAGTTGTCTTTCACCTTTTTCGAGTTGTCTTTCGTTTTGTGCTGGTTGTCATTCATGTTTTACTGATTGTCTTTGATTTTTTTTTAGTTGTCTTTCATCTTGTACTAGTTGTCTTTCATAATCTAATAGTTGTTTTTCATTTTCTTCTAGTTGTCTTTCACTTTCTACTAGTTATCTTTCATATTCTTCTAGTGTTTTTTCCAGTGATACTAGTTGTCTTTCATCTACTACTGGTTGTATTTCATCTTCTTCTAGTTGTCTTTCATATTCTACTAGTTGTTATTCATCTTCTTCTGGTTTTCATTCATCTACTACTGGTTGTCTTTTATGTTTAATAGGTTGTCTTTCTTATTCTACTGATTGTCTTTCATCTACGACGTTATATTTTCATATTCTTCTAGTTGTCTATCATCTTATTCTAGTTATCTTTCATCTTGTACTAGTTGTCTTTCATGTTCTACTAGTTGTCTTCCATCTTCTACTAGTTATTTTTCATCTTCTTCTCGTTGCTATTCATTTGCTACTTGTTTTATCTTCTTATAGCTTGTCTTTGATCTTCTACTAGTTATTTTTCATATTCCTCTAGTTGTCTTTTTTGTTCTTCTAGTTGTCTTTCATCAACTTTTAGTTGTTTTTCATGCTCTTCTAGTTGGTTTTCATCTTCTTGTAGTTGTCTTTCATCTTGTACATAATTCATGTTTTATAGGTTGTCTTTCATCTTCTTATAGTTGTCTTTCATCTTCTAATGGTTGTTTTTTTTATCTTCTTCTGTTTGTCTTTCATATTCTTTAAGCTATTTTCATCTTCTTCTAGTTGTCTTTATTTAATTCTAGTTATTTTTCACGCTCTTATAGTTGTCTTTCATCTTCTTCTAGTTGTCTTTCATTTTCCTCTAGTTTTCTTTCATGTTCCTATAGTAGTCTTTCATCTTTTTTTTCTTTTTTTTCATGCTCTTATGGTTGATCAGAGTCAAAATAACGATGATTTACGTAGGATTTTGGCTTAGGTTTTGCATATTTTCTCACACTTATGTTTGTTTTATTAGAGAAAAAGGCTACTGTCACCCTTCTTTATGTTTTATTGCAGAATACAGGTTTTGAGACTATTTTACATCAAATGGAGCTAGAATCGGGTCAATCGGATCAGCGACGCTCATCGACTAAGTCTCTGTTACGGTCCGTATTGCCTAATACGGACCAGGCCTAGCACAGACCAGAAGATAGCGCTGGAAGCATTAAACCCTAACCGTCGAGGTCCTAATACGAACCGTATCAGCTGATACGGTCCGTATCCGAAGGCATCTCTTAGGGAACAACTGCCGACAGCTGTTTCCATATCAGTTTCTTAGCCTCTACTCAACCTCTACACGTCCCTCCACTCCTATATAAGGCCCCTGGGCAGAAGGAACATTCATCTTTGTAATTAGGGTTAGATTTGATTAAAGTGAGAAGAGAGGAGTGCTTGTAACAATGCCGTTCCGCGGCTAAGTCCCTTTCCTTAGGGCTAGGCAGTAAACCTTGTTACTCTTGATGTTTTGATATATATATTTCTGTTGTTTATGATCTCTTGTTGTTGAAACAAAATGCTTTTGTGATTTACTATCTCTTCATCTAATTTCAATGATCTAGTTTGAGTCCGTTAGGGTAGTGACAGTACTTTAATGGCAAGAGAAACTATTTGTATGAATTAGCCTCGTTGAGATCTATTAGGTTTATGTGAAGAAAACCTTAGCGGGGAAACCATAAACCAGACCAACAAAACGCGTACCAAATTCCATCACTTGCGTAAAGTAAATCGCAGTGATCTGTGTAGTAATTTGGGGTATTTGAGAGATCAGACATTTGCGTAAGGTAAATCGCAGTGTCCTATGTAGAATCTCGGTGAAATATCTGTCATTCTTGCGTAACATAAATCGCAGTGACCTATGTGGTGTCTTTCATCAAATAACAACAGGAAATCAGACGCAACAGGAATATATTGTCAAGGCGGATTGAGTGGCAATGGTGTGCCGAAACCCTAGGAATCCTAACTCTATCTTTATTTTAATTACTTTTAATTGCTTCCTAATTTACATTGATCAACAAACATCTCTCAATTTTCAGATTTCGTCTAGCCTTTCGAAAGGTTGTGATTCGATCGCTCGAAGCACTGAACCAATATTCCCTGTGGATCGACCTCGAATATACTACTCGATAGGATTGTGCGCTTGCAGTCCGAACCGATAGCATTTACGAGTTTATAGATATTAAAAGAAACATTGCTCTCTTTTGAGTGATCAAGCTTTTTGGCGCCGTTGCCGGGGAATAACGGTTCATTGTGCAAGGCCTCGCAAGACGTCCTTGCTTTGACCATTGAATCCAATTAACTAGAAACGCCTAGATTTCTTTTTATTTTTTATTTTTTTCTGCATTTTTATTTTTCTTTTATTTTCAATTTCGTTTTTATCTTTATTTTCTTTTTATTTTCAGTTTTTAGTTTAATTTTCAGATTTTTTTTCTTTTTAGGAAACTGCACGCTGGCCAAATCATCCGTACGAAGATCCGAGAGGATTGCTAGTAGGAGAGGACAATTCGCTTCCACATCACCGATAAGAACCTGATACGTCCTATCTCGGGAGATGAGGCCGTATGGAAATCTGGGCTAAGTTAAAATCGTCCTGCCAAGAGATGGCAGGCCGAGGTGTGGGCCGAGTTGAGAACTCGGGGTGGTTTATGAGAGATCCTGACTCTAACCTGTATCCTCTCTCTCTATGTGAAAAATTGCGTCCCCTGTTTCATGGGAATCACTGCCTTATATAGTCTAGCCATAACTGCCATCTCGGGCGTTTATGGGAGAACGTGGGCAGTTATGTCGTCCGTTACTGGGACGTGGGCATTAAACCGACCGTTTCTGGGACGTGGGCATTAAGCTAGCCGTTTCCACGGCTATCCCGTATGTCGGTTGGCCTTAACCTATATTCGGGCTGCATGCTTTTGAGGCCTCCGAGTTGGGCCCCAGTTTAGTGAATCTTTGGGCTTTTTCGTATGACGTCGGGTTGGCCTTGTAAAGGTCCGAATCCCAGTCTTTCATGGCCCAATTTGGAACAAGTAAAAGGGCCTGTGGAACATGGCCCTATCATTAGCCCCCGAAGTCGGAATGCATCAGCGAGATGCTTGCGACTTGAGGGTGAATAACTCATAAAACATACTTCATTAAATGTTATCTATATCTTGGGTTAAAGATATGTCGGTCACCTATCCCGGGCACGTAACCCGAAGTTAACGCGTTATCATAGTGAGTAACCTGAGACAACTAAGCGTACTTAGTGTCGAGGATTTTTTATAACCGACGTTAGTGTACTAGTCATGCCGTAATAACTCGAGTGTGACGTCTGATTGTTGATATGTTTCTCACTTCTTCTTTTTTTTTTTTTTTTTTTTTTTTTTTTTTACGTGACCAGGGAGATGGTATCCGAGTTATTTTTTGACAAGGGAGATAGTATCCGAGTTAGTCAAAAATGAAAGAAGTGAAACATTGAAGTTATAAGTAATCATTAATATCGCAAGAACATAACAAGTCTAAATATAACAAAACATCGAAATCATACAACGCCTCGATCGAGTAAAACATCGAAATCATACAACGCCTAATTAGACTGAACATGGGACATGATGCTATATAGCGCCTGGAAGAATATTTCCACTATGAGCGCCATGTCTGTCATGTCGCGCCTTCCAAGCACGGTGATGGCCATGTTCAAATAGACGGGTGTGATGTCGTTTCTCGGACCGCTTATACCCTGCCCTGGTCGGTGTCTTCGAAAAGATTGTCGGCGTCGAGTTCGTCTTGGGTAGCGGTGTACAAACTCGGGCCTCCAGTATTGCGGGATAGACACCCAGGACATTTCCAGAACCGACGTCTAGGGTCCGATCGGCCTTGGATGTCGTAATGGATGAAGCAACTCCATTCATAGCACCCCCGACATTTTACCATCTCGTGCTGAGCATCTTTGTTACGGCAGATGATGCATCTACGCATCTTGGGTTCGAGATTGAATTTATAGATTTCGTTCTCGTCTTCCTTGGTGAATGAAGGTGCGTTAGCAAGGGTGAGGTCAATAAGGTCACCGATTTGGAGGTCCTCGTTTACGAGCATCCAATCCAGGTCTTTCTCGGGGAAATGTTGGAGGAGTGTCCATCTCTCAGGCCGAGATAGGGCCCGTATTGTGTCCCGAGAATATCGGGAATTGGGGGGAAGCATCTCGTGGCGACGTTTTGACGGTTGGTCATTGCTATTCGGACTTCGATCGAGAGGTGTTTTGTTTTTGAAAACAACTCTCTTGATAGGCATCTCGGAGGTTTTGAGGTTTTGAGGAAAAAGATAGGAAGAATGTGCGTTTGTCCTATTAGTGGCTGGTTATTTATAGGCGTTATGGGCGAAGGTTGCCATAAATACCGTGGGCCATATTGCCTAAAATAAGGAGCCGCCAGCTATTAGCCATAAATGTCATTGGGCGTTGTGTAAGTTATACGACATGACAGGCTTTTCGGCGTTTCCGAGGTAGTTAAGTTAACTTACGTCAAACGGTATCAAGTAGTAATGAAATGCCTATGAAACATATATTAATCAAAACAACACGAGGTAAAGATCTCGGCTGAATGTCACGATATAAACATATGAGTAAATTCGAAAAGTAAATACTTGACAAAAGGCGGGCTATTCCCGCGATATTCTATATATGGCTACGGCTATTCAAGGCGGGAGCGCTTGACCCGGCGTTCTTGATCCCGGCATCTCCTGCAGGTGAAGGATGTGAAGCGGGGATCATCATGGTTCCGAGGTGATCTGCGGGCCAGACATCCGGGATGGAAAGCTTCTTCACATCCATCACAATGGAACATGTGCCGATAGTTCCCTCGGGTTCGACAAACAGCACACTTATCCCAGGCTAACGGGTCGTCTTCTTCTTCCCCCAAGTTAATTGGGGGTTGTTTGATGTTGACCTCGGGGTTCTGATGTTGGGGAGATGTGTATGGTGATGGAATGTCTTCTTTCTCCTCCTTAACCTCGTCCTTTATATTTTTGTTAGTCGCCATCTTACTACAATTCGAATTAGAAATTATATCTGGGATCGCTGGATGTCCCGTTAAAGGGAGACGGAGGTTATATATATAGTGTGTCGGCATTAATTACGTCGACGCCTCGTCTTCCGTTAACCGTCGTCAGCCATCAAATCAACCGTCAATTCAGTCAGAGATACGAGTTTACGGTGCAATCCCCGCATGACACTTGGCACGCGTTAACTCGGTAAAAGCCCGATTCCCTTGATACGGCGCGGGAATCGAGGCGTCGCCATGATGAAACGCGACGCTTCGTCACTCATTTTCGGAATTCGCGCAAGGTTTGAGCGGGAAAAATAGGGACCCTTATATATATATGCCTCCTCCCGACCCAGCCTTTCATTATCGTATATTTTTAGCAACACAACCTCGGAGCGAAAGAGCGAAAAGAATCTTGGTATTAGCGGAGGAAGTTGAGAGCGCTCAGAGTACCGCGGAAACGACGTCGGACGAAGATCGAGTAGTTAGAAACTTCAATAGAAGGTAATCATTTATCACCTCGGTAGTCGACCATACATCTAATAATCCTATTTGTGACTATGCATGGACATTGCCGAGGTCGACTGTAATGTAGTTGACCACTTTAAATATGGTGAGGTTATCCACTTCTAGGGTAGCGACTTAATCTTGGCAATCGCGTAATAATTGATAATTCGGTAACTGTAATATCGTAGAAATAAAGAATAGCGAGTACCTAAGCCAATCCTGTTTCTTCATAAATTTAGAAATGGCCGAGGAACAAGGAGGACCTCGGGATTCGTCGCCTCCTGCTTCGTGGGAGTCCCCCTCACTATCGCATCAGTACAGCGAAGGAAATGAAGGGGATGGAGGTAGCGATTTTATTATTACTATCATCGAGGTATTTTATTCAAGCTTAACCTTACTACTTGTTTGATTTTGTTTGTAGGAAGGATCCTGTTGAGCCTTGGATGCAACGTCGATAAGAGTAAGACATTCGTACCCCCGAGATGTATGGATTGTTAAGTTGTTGAAGTGTGCCCTGTTCTATTTGCACCCCCGAGATGTGGGGGTTAACAGAATTGTGTTGTAATGTATTGCGTTATTTATACCCCCGAGGTGTGGGGGTTTAACAGGTTTTTAGATGTAATATGACATTTGGTACCCCCGAGATGTGGGGGTTTAACAGAACAACTAAAATGTACCTGTTTGTTTTAATCGCATGTTTCTTTGCTTGATTTCTTTTCAGTCGATTTTATCTCGGTTGCATGCTTTGCTTTTTCTTTGTGAACATGCGAAATATGCTTGATTGTGTATCCTTGCCCCCCTTTTATTTTTATTCTTGACAAAATGGTCAATGTGGGGGAACAGGTATGTCGCGATAACGTATGCGTTACCCCAAGGGGTTTTCGATAAATGTTCTCGACATGATGTATGTTACTGGTAAAACAGTCGTCGTCCCTTAGGACTACCGTAATTTGTTGTGTATCTCGGGTGTAGTACCCGAGATTAATTTCGTTGCCTAAAAGGCTTTCGTGCATACATCTCGGACCCAATAAATGAAACACAATCATAAATAATATCATATATATATTGATAAAAGCTTAGAACCATACAAAAAATTTGCATCTTGGTCTAAGTGAATACATGAAACGAAAAACAAAGGCTTATCTCGCCCTGAGCACATCGAATCTATTAAAACATAAACGAAAGTGATATTCACTAAGTGTAAAACTTTCTTAAGTGGCAAGTGTTCCACGGGCGAGTGAGTGTGAAACCACTCGGGTCTTCTAACTCGTAAGCGCCTTTACCTCGTGGGCGAATGACCTTAAAGGGACCTTCCCATTGAGGAGCAAGCTTGCTGACATGCTTGCCGGTCGCTTCTACGGTTTTAAGTACGAGGTCGCCTGGCTGGAATTCCCGAGGTACCACGTGCTTGTCAAATGCACGTTTAACCCTGCGTTGATACTCCATGGTGCGGATGCGGGCTTTCTCCCGACCTTCTGTGATGAGGTCAAGTTCTGCAGCGCGTGCATCGCGGTTGTTGTCGGAGGAATATGTCAAAGTTCGGAGAGATGGTTCCATCATTTCCATTGGCGTGACTGCTTCCATTCCGAATACCAGAGAGTACGGGGTTTGCTGTGTGGCTTCTCGAGGTGTAGTTCGGTAGGCCCACAGAATTCCGTCAAGTATGTCGGGCCAATTCTTTCTGTTCTCGGCAACTTTCTTCTTGAGGCCATCCAGAATGGTACGGTTTGTGACTTCTGCTAAACCATTACTAGCAGGGTGGCTGACCGAGGTAAAATTGTTCTGAATTCCTAGGTTAGAGAGGAACGTCATAGTGCGTGCGGCGTTGAACTGCGTTCCATTGTCCGAGATGAGGGCGTGCGGTATGCCAAAACGACAAACGATGTTCCGCCAGATGAACTTCTCTGCCGCTGCGGCAGTGATAGTTGATAACGCTTCAGCTTCGACCCATTTAGTAAAATATTCAACGGCTACGATAATCCAACGGCGCTGTCCAACAGCTTTGGGAAACGGCCCGACTATGTCTATCCCCCATAGATCAAAAGGCCAAGCTCCCGAGATGGATATCTGGTCGTAAGCTGGGACGTTACTCAATTTGCTATGGTATTGACATCGCTCACATTTCCGGACTAGGTTAGCCGCGTCCTGCTGCATGGTTGGCCAGTAAAAACCGGCTCTGAGGATTCGTTTGGCAAGAGTTTTTGCTCCCTGATGGCTGCCACAGACGCCTTCGTGTACCTCAGATAGCATTTTCGATGCTGTCTCCTCATTAAGACACTTGAGCCAAGGTCGTACGTACCCCCGTTTGTAGAGGTGGTTGTTGAATATAGAATACATCGGTGCGATTCTTTTCAATCGTCTGGCTTCCAATTGATCAGTGGGGAGAACCCCGGTGTTAAGGAAATTCCACATCGGGATGAACCAGGACTCACCGGGTTCACCGATGGCGAGTATGGTTATGGTCTCAAGGTTGATGCTGGATTCCAGAATATCCATAACGATCACGGGCCGGTCTTTGTCGAGGTTGCCTGCGGCGCCAAGTTTTGACAAAGCATCAGCTTGGCAGTTTTTGTTGTGCGAAACATGCTGGATGTCCACCTCATCGAAATGGCTCTTGAGCAGGCGGAACTGCTGTCGGTACTTGCGCAACTTCTCGTCCACAACGCGGCATTCATCATTTATCTGCTTGACTGCTAACTCGGAGTCGCTGCGGAGATGAACCTCGCGGGCGCCCAATTCTTTAGCTAGCTTCAAGCCTGCTATCATGGCTTCATATTCCGCGGTGTTGTTTGTTACCGGGAATTGAAAATGAAGGGCATAGTTTAAGGTTTCCCCGTGTGGTCCAGTGAGGGATACCCCGGCTCCTGCCCCTTGTAATGAGGATGCTCCGTCAACATGAATTATCCAACGTCCCTCAGACTCGGGAGGAACTCCGGAATACTCAGCGATGAAGTCAGCGAATATCTGGGATTTCAGAGCATTTTGGGGGTGGAAAGAAATATCGAACTCGGAAAATTCGAGCGCCCAAGCTAACAATCGCCCGGATGAGTCGAAATTTGCGAACGCCTTTTTGAGGGGGATCCCGGTATAAACCTTGATGGAATGGGACTGAAAATAAGGCCTCAACTTTCTAGCAGCTATGACGAGAGCATATGCGGCCTTTTCAATCTGTGAATATCTGGTTTCAGCATCCCGAAGTACGTGCGAGACGAAATAGATAGGCTTTTGATCTCGTCCCTCTTCTCGAACGAGAGCGGCGCTCACCGCATGACCCGTTGTTGCCAAGTACAACGCGAGGATATCGCCCGCAGTAGGCCTGCTGAGACATGGTGGATTGACGAGATAGGCTTTGATCTTTTCGAAGGCCGTTGCGCATTCCTCTGTCCACTCAAACTTGGCCGACTTGCGCATGGCTTTGAAGAAGGGGAAACAGACGTCCCCGGATCTCGCGATGAACCTGTTAAGGGCGGCCAACTTTCCTGTGAGGGATTGTAACTCTTTGAGGTTCCTTGGTGGTTTCATATCGAGGATAGCTTGCGACTTAGAAGGATGGATCTCAATACCTCGCATAGAAACCATGAAACCAAGGAACTTACCACCGGTTAGACCGAAGAAACTCTTCTTCGGGTTGAGTTTCATGTTGGCTGAATTCAGAGTTGCGAAGGTTTCTCGGAGATCTCGGACATGGTCGAGGTCGGACATACTCTTGACAAGCAGGTCATCCACATAGGCCTCTACATTTCGCCCGATCTGGTCGTGGAATACAGTGTTGACCATTCGCTGGAATGTAGCTCCTGCATTACGCAACCCGAAAGGCATAACCCGGTAGCAGTATAGCCCCGAGTTGATGGTGAAAGCAGTTTTTTCTTCATCGTCTTGATTCATCCGGATTTGATTGTATCCGGAGAACGCATCCATAAAGCTGAGGTAGGCATGCCCCGAAGTGGAGTCGACCAGTTGGTCGATTTTGGGCAAGGGGAATGGATCCATAGGACATGCCTTATTGAGATCGGTGTAATCGATACACATACGCCAGTCACCGTTCGACTTCTTGACAAGCACGGGATTGGCTGTCCATTCTGGACACTCGACATTTCTGATAAAACCAGCGTCAAGTAGCTTCTGGACTTCACGCTTTACGGCCTGCTGCCGTTCTTCCCCCATGTTACGTTTTCGTTGCCTAACCGGTTTTGAACCCGGTTTGATATGCAATCGATGTTCCGCTATTGACCTCGGAATCCCTGGCATGTCGGCCGCTGTCCAGGCAAAAACGGACTGGTTTTCTCGAAGGAACTTGATGAGTTCGTCCTTTGCTTGTCCCTGGACCGCTTTGCCGATGTTGAGCGTTCTGCCTCGGCCCAAATCGAGTTGTTCGACTTCGTCAGCGGGCTCAAGGGAAGTTTTTGCCTCGGCTTTATCCACTGGATCTAGTGCCAGGTCGGTGTTTGGAGGTAGAAAGTCAGCACTTGAGCGCAACCGCTGTTGGTTTGTTTTGGCGTCGGATTGGTCGACCTGGTGAACAGAGCCTCCTTGACCTTGAACAGAAGTCATGTAGCACTCGCGTGCCACCTGTTGCTGGCCGCTTTCTTCTCCTATCCCGTTATCAGTGTGGAACTTGATTTTTAAGTGTGAAGGGGAAATAATCGCACCTATTTTGTTCAAGGTTGCTCTTCCCAGTATCGCATTGTATGCGGAAGGAGCATTGACGATGAGGAAGTCCACCATGACTTCCACTGTTCGAGGAAATGTGCCGAATGTCACCTTGAGCGGCATCATTCCCCGAGGTTGAAGGGTATCACCCGTGAAACCTATCAAGGGTGAAATGTGTTGTTGGAGGGCGCGAGTGTTGAGGCCCATTTGCGTGAAGGCCGATAAATACAGGATGTCTGCTGAGCTTCCCGTATCAACTAATACCCTCTTAACCCGGTGTGTGTTAATCTTGAGGTTCAGCACAACGGGATCATCGTGCGGGCTAGAAATCTCGCCTAGGTCCTTCTCTGAAAAGGATATTGCCTCTTCAGGTCGGGGCCGTTTTTTGTCGGTGTCAACCTGTAGAATAGTGGGGTATGGTTTTTGATTGTCGCGAGGTGAGAGTCTTCGGATGGTCCCGCGATGGCCTCCACTAATCACATTGATGACAGGACTGTTCTGCCTCTCCGGGCGTCTGTTCTCGGGATTATCCCGGGTTTGGGGACCGGCTTCTCCTACTCGAGGGCCGGTATAGTCCTGTCTGTAGGGAATGGGTTTCTTGAAAATTTTACCTTTGCCGTTGTATTTCCTGGAGAATTTTCTGAAGAAGTCGGGGTTGATGAACTCGATCAGCTTACCTTCTCGGGCCAGCCTCTCCAGGATGTCTTTGAGTTGAAGACAATCTGCGGTGGAGTGCCCATTGAATCCGTGGTACTCGCACTTCTGGGAGTTGTCTTGTACCGTGAAAATGTTTTCAGGCAATGGCGGAGGGAGGTCGAACATGCCTTCTATGATGTTGTACATCTCATGCCGCTTCTTAGTGAGAGGTGCATACCGTACGAAGTGTTGGCGGTATCCTTCAGTGCCAGTTTTGTGTTCTTGCTCGGTTGGTCGGTTTGGTTGATTTCTCCGAGGTTCCCTTTGGTGGCGAAACCTGTCCGGAGCTGGCTGTCTGTTAGTTTGGTGGCGGGGAGATCGAGATCTAGGTCTCGTGGGACTCCCATTGTCGTCTTCGGCACGGATGTAACCTTCCGCAAAGGTTACAAATTCTCTAAGAGTGGTCATCTTCTTCATGTGGGCTTCGTAACGCAAGGTTCCTGGACCTCCTTTGCGGAGTCCCTTCTTGATGGCGGCTAAGGCGAATTCTTCATTGAGGTTCTGAATTCGCCGAGATGCCTGTATGAAACGATTGACGAATGCACCTGTCCTTTCACGTTGTCCTTGGACGATATCCAGGAGCATCTCGCACGTGGCTTGCGGGGGTTTTATGATTGTGTACCTCTCCAAGAACAGTTTCGCGAAGTCCTCGAATTTGTTGATGGACCTCCGAGGTAGCGTCATATACCAGTCCCATGCTTCTCCAGTTAAGCAAGTGGTGAAAACTCGGCACATGATGGCATCGGTGGCTCCAAGAAGGCGAAGTCGCTCAAGGAACCAGTACACAAAGTTGTGTGGATCCTGTGTATCGCCGCTACCCCGGAAGTTGGGAAGGGTTGTTGGGTATTTGAAGTCCGTCATTGACTGACGGTAGATGTCTCTGGACAGAGGGCCATCCTCGATTCCCATAGGCCGAGAGTAAGTGCCTGCCTTCTGGGATTCGAGTTCGGCTAATTTGGCCGCGAGTCTGGTTTGGATCAGCTCTTCAACTTGGGCCATGTTGATGCCTCGGGCTGGGGTATGTGATCGCCGGTTCCTTCTGCGGTCATCACGACGAGATTTATCCCGACCTCGGGGTGGGCTTCGCTCGCGCTCTCTACGGGAGCGAGATTGGTCTCTGCGAGATGGTCTGGGCCCTCTGCTGTGGTTAGCTGATTCTCGCTCGTTGTTAAGGTAGGCTTGGGGACCTTCAGCACGTGGCCCTTCCGCGGGATGGGGCCCCCTATTCTCATCCTGGCCTTCCGGGCGTCGTCCTACCTCGGGGTATACCCCGGTTGGCAGAGCATTTTGGTCCCTGCGTTCGGACTGGACCTGTTGGTCGGGTAGTGAGGGGGTGTCCGTCTCATCGCCTGTTCGGACCTGCGTGAATTCTCGGTCCAAATTCCTTGGCGAAACATCTGCCGGCCGGCTGTGGACACGGTTTGCAGACAAAGGTCGCGGTACAGCTGCGGCGGGTGGTACAGTCCGATGGACAGGTCGCAGGGGTACTTGCTGAGAATATGGTGTTGGACCTGTCATGGGATACGTCCCGTGAGCGCCTCCGGGGCCCCATTGCCCAGGTGGCGTGACATAGGGATACTGGGGACCCGTGGGAGTGTAAGGCGTGTAAGGAGGCGCGCCGTAGTGATACAGCGGCGTTTGCTGAGGGTAATACGGTATGTATGGTATCTGATAAGCACCAGTTACCTGATTGTGATAGGTACCGGCCATCTGATTGTGTTCGGCGTAGAGTGGCCTGGTTGTGTTCCCTTCAGTGGATGAAGGTCGAGTAACGTCGGGACGAGGTTGAGCGGGTTGGGGACCCTGGGGTCGCATTGTTGAGCTGCTGGGCCTCGCCCCCGGGAATTGACTGTGGGAAGGATTAGCTGTAGGTGATGTTACCACTGGAGGTGGTGTGCTCGTTACTCCTGGCGGGGTCGGCACCCCTGGTGGGAGCGGAGTTGATGTGGTCGGACGAGCCATCTAGTTCCGCGTTCGAGCTAGGCGTGGCCCCACGGTGGTTGATACGTCCTATCTCGGGAGATGAGGCCGTATGGAAATCTGGGCTAAGTTGGAATCGTCCTGTCAAGAGATGACAGGCCGAGGTGCGAGTTGAGTTATGAACTCGGGGTATTTGCGAGAGATTCTGACTCTAACCTGTATAGTCTCTCTATGTGAAAATTGCGTCCCCTGTTTCATGGGAATCACTGCCTTATATAGTCTAGCCATAACTGCCATCTCGGGCGTTTATGGGAGAACGTGGGCAGTTATGTCGTCCGTTACTGGGACGTGGGCATTAAACCGACCGTTTCTGGGACGTGGGCATTAAGCTAGCCGTTTCCACGGCTATCCCGTATGTCGGTTGGCCTTAACCTATATTCGGGCTGTATGCTTTTGAGGCCTCCGAGTTGGGCCCCAGTTTAGTGAATCTTTGGGCTTTTTCGTATGACGTCGGGTTGGCCTTGTAAAGGTCCGAATCCCAGTCTTTCATGGCCCAATTTGGAACAAGTAAAAGGGCCTGTGGAACATGGCCCTATCAAATACGGTATGAATAGGGACGATATCTTCACTGAAAAGGGGAAAAACAACGATGAAACTTCAAACGGTCATAAAACGGCGCTCGAGTGTCCGATTTTAGCAAATGACCACTTTTCGGAAAGCTTGCAAAATTACGCATGCGTCTGTGCCAGCGATGCTGGATTCCAAAATTCAGAATTGCCAAAAAACCAAGGAAATAGCCTCAAAACTTGAGTTGAAGTTTCCGATTAAGATTTTCATTTCTATTATTCAATCCAAATAGCTCAGTAAATTAGTTACATAATGAACTTGTAGAATACCAATTTTTACTATTTTGGAATTTTTTTACTATTTTTTATGATTCACGAAAGATGAGCAAAATCAGTCTACTATAGCGGAATTTACCGTATTTCAGCATAATTAGCGAAGTTATTGTAATTTTACATAATTTAGTATAATTGAACATAATTTTTATTGTAATATAGTGTAATTCAATATAATTTCAAGTATTCTAGCGTATTTTAGTATAAATATGCTAATTATACATCAAAAGAAGTAAATGAGGGATCAAGTTACAACAACCATTTTTTCATTTTCAAAGTCCAAATCATCGATCCAAACCGTTCAACATGATTATCTAAATAAAATGTGCTTGCAGATCAAATTTTACATTTTTTTTGAATTTTTTTACTATTTATTAAGATGGGTACAAAATTCAATGGTCTGAATATGACTATTTTTGTAAAATACTTAATAAATAGTAAACAAATTCAAAAAAATGTAAAATTTGATCTGGAAGCACAGTTTATTGTGGAAATCATGTTGAACGGTTTGGATCGATGATTTGGACTTTGAAAATAAAAAAATGATTGTTGTAACTTGATCCCTCCTCAAAGAAGTAATATAACAAATAATTTAAACAAAAATTTCAAATTTTCAGAGTTAGATTTCAATATTTTGATCTTCATAGTGTCTCTCTCTAAAAAAAAAAAAATGGAGTAAGCCGGCCAGAAAATGGCCGGTTTACTCTGGTACCTAAGCCGGCCATTTTCTGGCCGGCTTGGATAGTTTTTGCGAAAGTTTGAAAATCTGGATATAATTAATAATTTGTATTAAACTTTGGATATTAATAAAAATGTCAGTTCAAATTGGAATGCATTATAACTCGGTTAAGGACCACCAGACGTCTGATGCCTCTATCAGTTGTCCACCAGAAATAACCAGAGAGTCGGTATTTCTTTTGCCAGAAATTGTACCGACTATTCGCTAAAACACTATTCACAACTCGCAAGAATATACGTGGATTACGTATTCCTTTCTTTTCTACGCAAATCACTATTAGGGAGGAAACACAAGAAAAAGAAAATGATAACCGAATCGAATCGAGTTCTATATTTTATCTCACCCCTCAAGCCTTTATATAGGGCTTAGAATCGGTTCCAAATAACCAAAATACCCTTGCAAAGTCAGTTCTAGGGTGTTTTGACCAAAATGCCCCTTGAGCCATAAGCCCAAATTTCAATTGATTCAATTTGGGCTTTGTTTTGGGCTTTTAAATTAAATTCTAAATTTAATTTAGGCCCAATTCAAATGGGCTTTTGACCCAAAATATTAATTCATAATTAATATTTATAATCCATTTATTATCAATATAATTATTCTGAATAATTATATTTCTTGCGACTGTTGTTGCGATAAATTTATACGTGTCGTACACGCTTAAGAATTTAATCTGTTTAAGCTTGTCATTTCTATGATATTTATTTATTAATTATAACACTTTATAATTAATTAATAATATTCTCTGATGAGTGAGTATATGGTACGACGCATATTACCATTTTGAGCGTAACTAGCCTTATTTAGCCATTTTATCATCTCTAATCTCATCTTGTGATTGGTTTAATAAATTAATTTATGAACAAATAATATTAATCATATTATTCAATTATGCAATATTCTTATTATTCTTATAATGCATTCAAACATTATACCAAATAATATTTGCATAACTTCACAAATTTATTTATGATCTAAGCATGTCATATTATGACATTTTATTTTAGTATTTCATCTCATGTATTTTATCTAATACATCATTATGAAATATAAAATATTTGTTGTTTCTCTTCAGTTGGTGTGACCGTACAGAGAATCTATGTCATCTTGGCAATAATATAAAACTTTATATTATTGACTATAAGAAGTTCTATCATTACATTGTAGTTATCCAAACGACATAGTAATCATTTACTCAATCCACTATTTCTGTGTCTATCCTTGTCACATGATATTATGAATAATATGCAAAATAGGATCGTGTCATTCTTGCATTATATTCTTTTCTTGGTCTCTCAAGTGAATTATAATTACAACTACATCAGTTATATTGCATGCGCTATAATTTCACTTTACCAAGGGGCCCAGTAATATCATAACTCAAATTGAGGGATAATGATAATATTAACATATAGATTTCTCCCGCACAAGTTGTACATAACGAACTACTATTTTATTTCTATCATAAGATAGTATTTAAATAGCAATCACATTATATACTTCTCATGTGAAAAATCTACATATCTCATATCTAAGATTCTAAAGACACAATGGAAACATTAATGACACAAAACACCATCAATATAATGTTCCATTCATTTAGGTCATGTTCAATATATAAAATACATATTTATATATTCATGTTATTAAATGATAATGCTTTATCAACATTTATAGAACTTCAATGTACTTTAATCAACATGACAATCTTCCTCGGTAATTAATGTTCCTCCTAATTACCACGATTGTGAACATATTTAGTGATTAAATATTTCTCATCTTTGGAGTTCTATGGTTCAAGACCAAGAGCATCTTCTTGAACACTTCCAAAGATATAACATATAAATCTCAAGGAACACAAATAATAACATTCGTAATAAAATCATGAACAACATATAAATTATTATTCAAAAGATAACTTTCAAAACACACATCCTTCATTACAGTGGTACAAAAGCAAACATAAGACATGCTTGCAAGAAGAAGTAGTACGCGAATATCAGTTTAATGTAGCAAATTTTGAAATAAAAACAAATTAAACACTTCATACAGCGCTATTAACTAATAACATCTATTTCCAAAATTCACATTTAACATAATGTAAAAATACAAACCATGCATTAAAATCAACATGCTGATACACCACAGAACATTATAACCATGCTGATGCCAACTTCTAACATCATTCAAACCAACAAAAACCTAGGTTGGCACTTAGAGATGAGCCCATAAGCATGCTATACATCACATGAAAACTAACTCAAATAGATGATTATCGGCTAAATCCTAACAAGGTATGATAACACATCATTCGTGATGCTATGAAAATTGTCTTCTCTATCCAGAGCATCCATTAGAACAATCCTGTGGGTTAAAAAATATATATATATAAAAAGGGAAAAATATTAGTTGGCAAATAAGGCCAAACATGATTAAGATAACAATGATAAAAGAATCAATTTACAACTGAAAATTGAAAAAAGAAATATTGAAAAAATATTCAAACCTCTTTAAAGCATTTGTTTATAGCTGAGCCTAGGAAATAATGTTATTCTGAGTTTGGGATTTCTAGATTTTTCATTTTTTCTTTGTTCCTTTAAAAAAAAGCAATGAAAAAGAAGTCTTCCAGGTTTGTAATACCAAAAAACCCTCTAAAATAAACCACAAATTTGGCAATAAGCCCAACTAATCAGAGACCATAAGAAGAAATTGGCAATAAGCCCAACTAAACTAGCTATAATTATAGTTTCAGAGGAGCAGGATGTTAAAAAATTAGGTGAGAGCTTTCTCATCGACTATTTGTTCTTTTTTTTTACCCTCTAAAAAAAAGACCTAAATACGATTGAAAAAAACATGATTCATAACAACAACAAAACACGATTCAAAAGAAGGGGGAGCAGAGAGAGAGACAGACCTGTCGGCTAAAGTCACACGAAAGTGAGGGAACGTCAATGAGAGTCGGCGCGAGCGCGAGAGAGCGACGACTTCTTTGCCAGCGCGAGGCGGAGGCGCCTGGTTAGGGTTTATCATTGGAGAGACACCGCGAGGGATTGAGAGGAGAAATAAGAGACAGAAATAGAAAAATTAACAGAGTCTCTCCGTTAATTACTTGATCCAGTGAATCTCACAGCACGACTTTTGATGAAAATCCAAGAGGTTCAAACTTTACACAAATTATAGCCCTAACTCCTTGCCTATTTAAAGGGGTGTAATTAAGGAAAATTTGCTAGAATTTTCTGCTCCTCCTCTTAGCCGAAATATTGACAAGAGCAGCCATTTTTTTTCTTAAGGCCGAAATTCCTCTTTCTCTCTTCTCTAGGCCGAAACCTTGAGGGTTTTACTCCTAGGCCGAAAAGTACAAGAAAGACTTTCATCTCTTCTTGTTAGGTGGTTGGATCTAAGCCTTGAACTTCGCATCCATCTATCTAAGAGGTGTGTAAGTTCGTTGTTTAGGTTCAAGGTGAACTAAGAGGTGCTTTCGAGAAGAACACGAGATCTAGAAGGAAAACCGGCTTCTCTCCATTAAGAGATTTGACAATCTTTTTAGATAAAGATTTTCATTATTTTCTCTTGCAATAAATTAGATGAGATTAATTTATATTAATTAGTACACTTTAGTTTGTTGAAAAAAATCTTATTTACAATTATCATATAAATAAGATCTTTCGTGTATTGAGTCAAGTGGTGATAGGAAAAATTTTAATTCTCACCATATAGGCATACACGTGAAATCCCAACATGTATATATATTCATCAAATGCCCAAAATCAAAGAGACAAAAAGCAATTTAAATTGCAATAAAATACATTGTAAACAAAACCACACAATCTATTTTGAGACAACAAATACATTCCTCTAGCAAATTAAGCTTAATTGACCATGCTATCTTTCTCATTGATACCTCTCTCTTCCTCTCACATTTTCTTTCCATTAGCAAGATCTTCTTTGCGCTACAATTAAAATCAAGTTGTTACGATAATAACATTGAATGTTCAATTTTCTGCTTAAAAAATAGTACAATACAAAATTAAATATCTTAGGACATGTTCAACAATACAACAAGCAGCAAAATATAGGTCTACTATTACTGTTCAATTTTTTGTAATTGCATGAGAACCTTTCATTGTCTTTGTCAACCTCAACCATGTAATTTTCTGGAACCCAATTGCGAATGGAAGGATTTGTCCTTGTAATAACCTCATATAGAATGTCTCTTTCACGCTCGATGACAACACCTAGTGTAGTCTCTTTTAATATCTCCTTAAACACAGAAAAGTTTCTTCTTGTATAAACTTGACGTTCCTCTTGCTCTATTTTGTATTTAGACCATAGGCGTGGCACCTCATTCATGGTTTTGATATCCTCATCGCTCTCTTTATGTCAAATACCCTCAACCATACTTTCAATATTAATTACAAATTGATAAATAGATGTATGGTTGTGCACCCACAATTTCAATATGGCATTCATGCTCTCACTCCGTTGGGTGGTGGACATCTCCGCAAAAAAGGTGTCACGAAAGTATGCCGGAACCCATTCAGCACGTTTGTGGTACATAACCTTCAGATGGTTGTTGTCATTAACCTCAAACTTGTCCAACATGGTTGCCCAAGCTTTCTCGAAATCCAATATTGTCAAGCTACTGTTAATCACATACCCTAATTGGTCTTTGAAACCAATTTTTGAATTGTACAAAGACATAAACTTCTCCTTTGCTTTTCTCATTACATGCCATTGACAACACCTATGTATGGTATTTGGAAAAACTTTCCTAATAGCCACCCTCATTGCAGAATCCTGATCATTAATGATAGCTTTTGGATGCTTCCCGTACATTGCCGTGATCCATGTTTCGAACAACCATGTAAAATTTCTTTCTTTCTCTGATCTAAGAAGTGCCATTCCAAAAAAAATAGAGTATCGATGATGGTTTACCCCAATAAATGGTGCCAATGGCATGCTATATCTATTGGTGTTGAAGGTGGTGTCAAACGTGACAACGTCTCCAAACTCTAAATATGCCATTCTTGCCCTACTATCAACCCAAAATATATGTTGAACAGCACCGTTCTCATCTGCATCTATGGCATAGAAAAACTCAGCATCTTCTTCTTGTTTTTTTCGAAAGTAAGTCAATGTGGTTTCAACATCAACCCCTTTGAGCTTCCTATTATGGGTTGCGATTTGATTACTCACATCCTTTTTCTTAAAAGTCAACTTTCTCTTCCCCCATCGCTTCTTACCTATATACTTTAATATTTGTGATGTACCAATGTTTTGAGCACTCATGTCCTTGATTATTTCCTTATCTTCTGCAATGATGCATTTCTGTGATCGGAGATTTCAAATTTTAGATGGAGATCAAATCAGATCATGGTTGTGATCATCCATAAAAATGGTCACACGCCAAACTCCTCCTTTTACTAACTTTACCCTGAGACATGCCTTACAACCAGTTCTAGTAGTCTCATACTCCCTCTCAGGTGTCTTCACACTTTTTGAACTCTCACTCCCTCGCTTCTGTTCAGCTATCTGACGTGGAGAAAATCCTTCTTTCGAGCAAACAAGTCTAACAGATGACAAACTATTTCTTGATTTAGTCCGTGTATTTCTTCGAATACTAAATCCAATATGGCCAGTATAGGTGTCATCAGCGGACTTAAATTCCCTGCCAACATAAGGTTGCACAGTATCGGATATAGCAGCCTCATCTTCTTCTGATTTTGTTCCACTCTGCTCATTTTTTTGTTCCTCATAATCTTCCCCTTCCTCCCTTTGTCCTTCTCCAACTCCTAAATCTTCTTCTTCTATTGCTAATAAATCGTCTCCTTCCGAATTTATGGGATACTCGAGAGCTAGAAATTCCTCAAATCCAATATAAGGATCATCGCCATCCATCTGTTTAGTATAAAAAATAAGTCTCTTGATCAACATATTTGAAGGGAACAAATTAAGTTCAATATATAAAAATCATTACCCGAAGTTTTATGATGCCATGGCTAACTATGTAGGCGAGTCCAAGGAATGAGCCTACACTACTTGAAGCATCTCCAAGTGACATCTCAGCAGTGAATCAAACTACACAAGTTAAAATGAAAATCAATTTTATAGGTTTATTATCTTGGAAGAAGTTATAGGTTGTACTTCGGTTTTCTTACACAAGTTATAGGTTTAATTATGCCAAGTCTAGTGATTGTCATAACTGTGAATTGTCAATTTTCTTCTTCAGGCCCTATATTCAATCATCTCCTTCATAGTTCTTTTGTATCTATCGTTTATTATAGAATTTCACTCATAGCTGCTCTATTTGGAATTACTTCAACAATTTTTCCATTTTGCCTCTCTTCTAGACACTAAATCGGCAATCGTATATTATATTATGTAATCAAGATAAAAAAAAAGATAAAAAAATGATTCAAGAGAAGGGAGAGAGGGAGACCTTCGGCGAGGGAGCGTCGACAAGCACATGCGCGAGAGAGAGCGACGACGAGATTCCACTACGAGGGAGAAAGGTACGGGGGCTTAACTCACAGCACGACTTTTGACGAAATTGAGAGGAGAAATAAGAGATGGAATTAGAAAAATTAACAGAGTCCCTCCGTCAATTACTTGATCCAGCGAATCTCACAGCACGACTTTTGATAAAAATCCAAGAGCTCGAATTTTGAATTACGCTCAAAGTGGTAATACGCGTCGTACCATAGACTCACTATTCTCTGATTACTTTCCTATTGGTGTGACCCGAGGATCTGTGTTATGTTGTTTATAGAATTAAAACTCCTTTTAATTCTATAAACATAAGCGGCATCTGGCATAATGCATTATGACTATCCAATTGACACAGATGATCTTGTACAGTACAATATCACGATCCAGTAAACAATTTACTCATGTTAATTCTTTTGTCTCATAGTATCAGATCAGTTTCAAGGTAGGTATGTGTCATCTTTGCAAACTTAATCTTTTTTCAATCTTAACCAAATTATCAAATATGATTAACTATTTAATCATATCGTCCGCTGATAACCCTACTTCATCAAGAGGCCTAGTGATACCATCACCCGTAATGTATACGAGGGACAATAGTAGTCTTGGTGAACATCTCCCCTCAGCACAAGTCATGTATACTAAAATGTCATCTGTATAGCTACTTTTTACGGATAGCGTTGAACAACACTCACGAATACACACTTCTCATGTAGAAAAGACGAATACCTCATACTTTAGAACTTACACGAACACAATTCCATTTAACGTTTCATTTAGGGTCTGTCAAATACCATGTCTCTAACATGTATCTATGTGATTAAAATGACAACTCTTTGTCTACGATTTGTAAAACTTAACCATCATTTAATCCACATACTAACCTTTTGATTGGTCAATTAGTATTCCTGCTAATTACCTCGGTTAGTGACTATTAAGAGTATTTATCATCTATATTATGGAGTTCTACAATTTCAAGTCATTAACTCGAAATGATTCATAAATGCGATAAATCTCAAGGAACAAAATGATATCTTTATTAATCATTCATTACATGAACAAAATATATATAATAAAATTATCCTATGATTAACTTCTAGATTATTACACTAACAGTTCCATGGTTCACTTGGGTTGCCAATTCTAAGTTTCACTTTTCTGGGTTATAACCAGTGCATTCGTAAATCATGGTTTTCAAGTTCCAAAGTGAGATATCATCGGGAACCATAAATGAATTATTTGAAGTAATAAGTCTCATATGTATTAGTAAGAAATTTCTCACCACAGTGTAATGAAATCATGGTCATGGCAAACAAACTATATTTTTGTAAAAGGTAAACAATTATCAAGTTACTAATTTAAATGTATAGGTTACTGAAAAATAATTAAAATAAAAAAAATTATAAATTTTTTTTAATTGAATAAAACAAAAAAAATTAAAATTAAAAAAAATTACCTGAAAGTCGACTCAAATCGCCTCAAAAATTGCTTTCTCTTTCTCTTTTTCCCTTCCTCTCTTTCTCTTCTGTGAGTTGAGTGAGTTATGAGAGGGAGGAGAGAGAAATATGGGTATTTATAGAGTCTGAAACAAAAAAAAATGAGAACCGACCATTTAATGGCCGGTTTGGGCATTTTTAAAAATACTCAGCTAACGTGGGTATATTTATTATTTTGTTATTAACTTTGGATATTAATAAAAATGTCGGCTTGATCAATGTCATAGTAGGAAAGATTTAATATTTTATTTCGGAGTTATTTACAATTAATTATCTTCACTAAAATTAATTGTAGACAAATAATATATTATCAAATTCTAAGATTATCTAAAGTTATTGTTTGATCTTTTTGAAGAAATCAAATAAATATTAATTGATATTAAAGAAAGTGATCAAAACAATATGTCAATTCCGTTACAATACACGGACACTTAATTAGTATTATTCAAAATCTCGTCATCGATGGATGATACTTAATTTGAATATTATTCAAAATCTCATTAGCATGATCGATGGATGATACTTAATCTGAATATTAATTAAGGTAACATTCCCGTTATAAATGTTAGTAATTTAGTAAGATTTTGCACTATATGCATTTTTTTTTTTTGAAAATCTCGGGCAGTGGCTGGCAGGTGCTTGTATAGATAAACAACTTTCACTTTACAGGGTTCGTAAGTTACACTATATGCTTGCTGTCCCGAATCCACGAGTCCATAATCCAGAATTCCAGATCCCTCGAAGAGATCAAATTTTTGAGCCGTATTATCAGAATTTGGGTGGATCTCTTTAAGATTCGTTATAATTGAAACGAACGAATCGGATCCAAACTCAAATGGAAAGTTATGGTGTGCTTTAGAAGAGGAGAGAGAAGAGGAGGGGAGGGGAGAGAAAGAGTAACCGGATTGTCCAAATGGTGTTTACTTGCTCTACAAACTAAAATTTTAGAGAAGAATTAAAGAAAAAAAACAGAAAAGAAAAGAAATTAAGACACACAACTAAATATAGTTCTCTCCAATCTCTACCCTCCAATTTGAAAGGGTAGCTCCCTCTCTTACTCATTCCATCAACACACCACTGCATTAAGAGAATATGAATATGAATACATCTACGAGTACGAGGATCCGTATCCTCCTAGGTACCTTACTCACACAATTGAAGCGGACGTTCCAGATTTACTCTCAGCCGGTGCTTGCTCGAGATGACGCAGGGCATTATTATTTGTGCTTTGAGATTCGTGCCAAGTTAAAAAGAATAATTTTAAGATTCAATTGTAGCTGAGGGGATGTGAATTCCCTATTTCCTTCCTTTCCCCATCTCATTTCAACCATCTGCACCGTATCCGCTTCCGCCGTGATATGTTTCCCCGTTGGCCAGAATTCGACCAGTACGGTGACGCCATGTCAGCGTATCGCTGGAGGCACGGAGGGTACTATCTCCCTTCTCCTCCGGTCACCCCGCCCGATCCACGTTTTCGTAAGCTTCTTCTTCTTCGTAATCTACTTTTTTTTTCTTTTTTTTTCAATTACATCCAAGAAAAAATTTGTACTATTTTCTTGCCTGGTGATTGCTACAGAAAGCACCCGAAAATTAACATGTACGATTGTATGTGCAATTTACCTTATCCTTGTAGCATGTTGTATTTATCAATAAGTATAATTGGTTTAAACCAATTATACTTATTATTCCGAAAAATCCGGCAAAAATTAGTTTGGTGCATTAGTTAGTCTAAATCATAGAATAATTGGATATGAAAGGAGGAGCAATCCATGAACAAATTGCTCCCCTTTTGAGTTATCTAACGGAATTTTTCAAAATACTGGTAGTCTGGTACTGTTGATATCTTGGTAACACGATCAGTGGTTTTAATTGATAATTCCATGGACCTCATATGAGCTGCATCCCCCAGTGTTAATATTTTTTTTTATCTCTGCTTAAATCTTTTGGTTGGTATTTAGTTGAGTCTTTAGATTGTTGCTAGAGTTTAATTGGAGCTTAATGTTTAGTCCTAGAAAAACGAAGCTTGAAACATTTTTGGTAACTTTTTTTTGGTACCAACCATCCTACTAGCAGTTGTCCAATACCACTGTGCCACTGCCAGGTATGTAACCTGTGATACTAATGAAAATTACAAGTTGATCTGTTGCTTTGTTTTTGTCTATTTAGATGGATACGCAAACTACCATACAAATAACAATCCAAGCTATCTTCATGCAACTCCACCTTCACAACATCACATGAATCTATATGCATCTCAACCCCCAAACGATCGCTTTTATCCTCTCCAAAACAGTCTCTACAGGACTTCACAATATAACCACTGGACAGGCCCCGTTCAACCATTGATACCTTCTCCAGTTCGGCATGTGCATCCTGCAATTCTACAGACGCGACATGAAAGCTTCACTCAATTTCCAAATTACTTATCCACTCAATCTGTGGGTCAAAATTCTCGTACCAAACCATCAAAATTAAATCCAGCAGTGCAGGCACGAAAAAACCCTAGTAGCACAGCCAAGAAAGTAGTAGTTTCAGAGTCAAAACAAGGACCTAATAACACGACGTGCAGTCCAGCGACTCCAATTGCAGTAACTCTACCTGCAAAGGAAAGCATACTGTGGCCAAAACCAGATAATGAGCTAGTAGTGAAGGACATTCCAAACCCGGTTAATGAAACACAAGAGCATGTCCTGGTGCCATTTTTAAGGAAGAGTAAGTGGAAGAGGAAGAGGAAAAACAAAAAGAACAGAAAAGAGGAGGCCAGGAAAGAACTGCCTCCTGAGATACAACAAAATCCTAGTAGCACAGCCAATGAAGTAGAAGTTTTAGAGTCAAAACAAGCACCTAATAACACAGCGTGCACCCCAGCATCTCCAATTGCAGTAACTCTACCTGCAAATGAAAGCTTACAGTGGCCAAAACCAGATATTGAGCTAGTAGTGAAGGACATTCTAAACCCGGTTAATGAAACACAAGGGCATATCCTGATGCCATTTTCAAGGAAGAGGAAGTGGAAGAGGAAGAGGAAGAGGAAAAACAAAAAGAACAGAAAAGAGGAGGTCAGAAAAGAACTGCCTCCTGAGCAAACAGTGGAGATACAACAAAACCCTAGTAGCACAGCTAACAAAGTAGAAGTTTCAGAGTCAAAACAAGCACCTAACAACACAGCGCGCACTCCGGCAACTCCAATTGCAGTAACTCTACCTGCAAAGGAAAAGATACAGTGGCCAAAACCAGATATTGAGCTAGTAGTGAAGAACATTCCAAACCGAGTTAATGATTTTTCAAGAAAGAGGAAGAGGAAGAGGAACAACAAAAAGAACAGAAAAGAGAAGGTAAAAAAAGAACAGCCTCCTGAGTTGATGCAGTTTTATAGGAAGCACATGGTGCGGGACCCTTGGTTAAATATAAAACCAGTTGTGGGAATTATAGTCATGAAATGTTCAGTCTTTTCTGTGATTGAAACCGAGGAAAAATGTGAAGGTGGAGTCATGGTTGATTACTCAAAAATGAGTTTGGCTGATTGCTTAGAGATGACTTTTGAAGAGACTGTTAATGGTAACAGTACTGTTACAGAAGATCAGATGTACTTTGTTTGATAAATACATAATTAGATAATTGTACATTATTATTATTATTATCATCATATCATCTAGTATTTGCAATATTTTTCATGTAATTAGTTGCATGCGATTGGTTGTTTAAGGAAGGCTGCAGTTTTGAATTTGGGTGAATTTCAGATCAGGCTTGCTTGCTTACATGGCTGGTTGATGCTAGAAACATGGAGCTCCAGTATCTGTCAGAAATTAGTTTGATTTGTGTTCATTTAGGTTGTGTTATGGCTGAACAAGAGCAAAATTGAGGCTCATACAAGGCTGCACGGGGAGAAATTTTGGTCTTTTAGCTTTATATCAGTGTGCTAATTGTGTGTGCTGTAGATGTATCACTTTGTAAACCCCGATATTAGGCGTGACAAGTGTTGAAGTCCTTCCTACAGAGTTGTTATTTTCTCAACTTGTTTTTCACAAGCACGTAATAAATTCAAGTATGACTGTATGAGAAGTCTAGCACAGTTTGCTAGAAAGGACTTCACATTCATTGTGACGGACTGGTAAAATTCTGCACGATTTCAAACCCCCCCTAAAAAGCCATATTATGTCGGGTGCATTGAATCCAGATTGGGCAGATGAGGAGTTGCGTGCCACTGCCATAGCTTACTCTGCAAACGCAACTATGGCGGTAAATGCTGCCTAGCTTGTGGCGACATTGACAACAAAGAAAAAGAAAACAGTAAAAAGGAGCAGCAGTAAATATACTAGTACAACATCTCGTTCATTTTCACATCAATGTTAATGGTTCTCTCTTCTGACATGTTAAACATATCAGCCTAATCTATTCTAACACTGGAATTAATATTAATTACATAACTTCAATGTTAATGCACGGGACCTATGAAAAAAAGTACAGTAACCAAAAATGACAACTTTGAAATATGTAAACCTAATTCCTGTGGAACATCTACACTACATAGTGTTCTACTAAATGAAGATACACATGCATGCACCTTTTCAAATGCATCTCATATTTAGACGGCATACAAATTATATACAGGAAAGTCAACAGTACCTCAAGTTAATTTCTATATTTTGTTCAATGTGGCACCTGCATTTTTTTTAATTAAACCCCAAACTTTGAAGCCCTTCAGCTGCATTTAGCACTGACAATGTGAAGCTGTCCAAAAGCTCATATGATGTGGGACCAACTTGAAATGTCATATCCTTAGCATACATATTATGTTCAGGGCCCAACTCCAGAAAGAAAAAGAAAAAAAAATTCAGGGCCACATTGAACAAAACACAAAGTTGAGGTCCCAATTTTGGACTTCCCACCATGAGATTTTTTAAGCAAATGTTAGGGCTCTTGGGTGTGAACGCGAGTATGGAGCTCGAGCATCTCCTGGTGAGTGGGGTCCACTGACAATGCAGCCCGACAGTCACGCAAGGCAGCAGAGACATTGCCAGTGTGCTCATGAAAGGCAGCACGCAAGTGGAGGAGGTGGAGGTCAGCCTTGAATGAAATGGCATGGCTCAGCTCAGCTATTGCCTCTTTCTCCTTGTGATTATCCATCAAAACTAAAGTACATTTCAAAACAGCTTGTTAATTGAACTTCTGTAAACAATTGAGCTGCAAATATAACCTTCTGCCCTTAATTTAACTTTTGACTAAACATTGATGCTTAAACAATGAGATACAGGCCAATATCACTCAAAAATCTAATGTGAGGTACTAATATACATCATGATTTAAATCATGGATGCCAGTCTCAAGATCATGGTGTACTGAAAGCATACCTCTACCTTCCAAAAAACTTGTACTGATTGCAATTTACAGATTGGTAAAAAATTGGGTAATAATTTGCAAAAGCTGCTAGTCAAAATTATAAGTTCCTAAAACTAAGTACATTTTGCCCTCATTTTTTTCTAGGCAATTCTAAAGGATACTTGATTCTTTTGATAGGTGATCACAACTGTCAATACAAATGGGAACACCTCAAGCACAAGATCTTACAAAATGGACAGTAGGTCCACCAAGCCTGTCTGTTGAATTTAAATTAAGTATTAGGTCTTATTTCTAATATAATATTACCACTTTATAGGTTGTAGACAGTTTGGTATACCTGTCCTATATTTCTTTCCAAGACCATGGCCCATGGGTTGAGTTATAACCTGCTCGTTAAAGAGACCTTGATGAACTTTGAAAAAACCATAAACCTAACCCGACTTTCCACTTGTCTTTTACTTCAACCAACAATACCTTCCTCAAGTATGAAACATTAAAATATAGTACATATCTTGACTCTAGATATGGTTGAGAGAGACTAGGCAGAACAGATTAGTTAACAGGAATACAATAAAGGAAAGCAGAGAAAATCAAAAATGGCAAATGAACCATTCATTATTTCTCTATTTCAAAGATGACCCTGAAAAGTATAACAAAAGAGAACAGTACCTGCAGCCCGGTAACGGTACGGGTAGACCCGCAAAGGATCCAATTTGGTGACCATGTGCAGGTCAGCCTTGGTGAGATCACGTTCACAGTACTCCGACCTTTTTTCATAAGCCGAGGCATTGTTCCTTGCCTTCTCAATCAATTTTGTCATTTCTTCATAGGCTTTATTTCTGTCATTTCGTAAAAAGTGAACTCTTGCAAGACCTTGATGAGCCCTTGTGTGGCCAATTTTCAAGGCATTTGAGTAGCACTCGGCTGCTTGGTCTAGCTTTCCGCAGTCCACATAGACACTACCGAGATTGTTCAGAGCCTGGGCAAATTTTGTCAAAATAAATTTGATTGATTATCTGATAGATATTTAGAAAGAATAGAGAGAAGCCAATGAAAAAAGGAATGAGAAAACTAATGTTGCTAGAATTTTCCTTGAATTATTTACATATTAGTTTCCCTAAAATAGTGAAATGGGCATTTTTGCAAATTAGCAACAAAAGGCTGTCATTAAAACCTATTAATTTCCGGCATAAACGAAAGCTTGAGCGACAGACAAGTTTGGACACATCTGAAAGTAGAAAAAAGAAAAAGGGGCTCAAGTTTGTCGCTGAGTTCTAGTGCACCTTTATCTGATCTCAAAAGAACCTCATTGTTTTCCTTTTTGACAGCAAAATAAGTAAATAAACAAACAAACCACACACCTGACCCTTGCGTAGCCTATCTGAGGGACACTTGAGCGCCTCCTCGAGCAAAGACACCACTGCAGCAGATGAAGGAGGGTCGGGGCCAGAGTCGGCAAGTGCATAGGCCTTGAGGAAGAATGCTTCAAAGGAGCGGTGAATTGCAATGGACTCCTCGGCCTTGCGTAGGCCCTCTTCGCAGTGCCCGGTGTCGTACAAGATCCACCCCTCATACACCAACCTCTCGTTCTTGCTCGATGCATGCTCTCGTGCAAGTGCAAGGCTCCGCATCGCTGCTTCTGGGCAGTTCAACCTGGCAACAACCAAACATAGAGGAAACCAAAACATTAAGTCTGATCATTTTCTTGTTCCTAAATTCTAGCACGCATCGCGAACTCAGTACCAAGCCTAGAGGCCTCCCCCCCCCCCCCCCCCCCCTCTTTCTGGTGGGGGTTTATTTTTAATCAATTAACAAAAAATACTTATAAAAAGGCAAAGAAAAATCAAAAGGAAGACAAAAGGATTAAAAGTTGAAGATCCATCAGTGCTTAATAAGTCCTAGTCCTCATATACTCAGGTCTACAATGTACCACAAGAATTTAACAAAGCATTAATTAGTTACCTTAAAAGAAGCAAAGATTGCCTGAAGTACAAAACCCCCTTGGGAAGATCTGACTCGAGCATCTGACAAATCACGCTGAGCGATCCGATATCATCGACAGCCGACCAGCGGTCGTACAAGTGCATCCAGCAGTCGCCAGGTGTCCACCTCTCCACATGCTCCATCACCAGCACCTTCATCTGCCCCACCACCACTCTCCCTTCAAACATCCTCCACTCCGGATTTAATGTCATTATGGCATGTATATCTCTCAGTGCGCCTCTATAATCCTCCAATGCAATGTGCAAGCAAAACCGCATCTCTAGGCACTCTAGAGAAAGCTTGAAGCCCAGGATCTGGTTTATCTCCACTAGTGCTGCTTCTATGCTCTGTTTCTTCATTAAATATGCGGCACGGTACATGTATGGATATACAAGTGTTGGGTCCAACTCTGTGGCTTTATTGAGGCTCTCCCATTTAGCATCTCCCTCAGAGTATAAAGACCTCTCTTGGTACATCCAGCCGAGTGGCATTTGACAAGAGGAGATAACTGAGTCTAACATCTTGATAGAGAGATGTTTATTACCTCTTAATGCAGCGAGTCGTGCCAAACCAGCAATAGAATAAACATGGCCGGCCGAAAAAGCTAGGTTAAACAGCTCTTCGGCCCTTCTGTACTCTTTCCTAAGAAACATAACACATCCCAATTGGTGCAGTGCAAATTGATTCTGGCAGTTTTCAGTGGCTGATTCGACCAATTTCTCTAGGAACAACACTGTGGCCTCAGATTTTGGATCGACACTCATGGCAACCTCACTTAGGAAACAAAACAGAGAAAATGACGCATTACCGACAAGGGTAGATAAATGGGCTTGGTTCACATTGAAGAAGAGATTGATCACATGCTCATCATTTAACCATTCTGGCAACTCATCCAATAGCACGTGCAGACAAGCCGCTGCTAGAATGGTGCACCCCAATTCTAAAGCACACTCCATGTAATCAATTGCATCTTGTCTCGTATGCACAAAAGTGGCAAGTTTTCGGTCACAAGCCTCTTTTAAACCCTTGCAACAATACTTATTTGAAAAATCGAGGATTTCTAGTAATACGTCAGGGGCAAAATGGGGTAACTTACCAGTTAGGCTAAATTTACTCACTGCCCGCATGGCAAGAGATGAGATCCCGTTGTTTGACATGTCAACCACCTCCAGTTTTGATTCTTTGAATCCTCCATTAAGCATTGTGTAAAGAGGAGAAGATAAACCTGCAATCTTTCTCCTATCACATGCTACCATGTCATCCCCAATTTTGAAATATACCATATTTAACCTCCGCAAGGGGTAATTGGTTTCTTCGGTCACGCTTTCGGTTGATATTTGGGAAACGAAATCCAAGAGGTTGAATTTCTGGCAACATTTATGGCAAGAGGAAAGGAGGTCAGAAATAGGTTCTTCCCCTTTCTTCTCGTATTTTAACCAGGTATCATAAATTAGTTTCTCATGAATTGAGGTTGATTTTTCCCATGCCAATTGAAGGCTTCGCAAGGACAGCTTTCTCTCGCCTAAGCCGCGAAAAACCTGGAATTGGAGAAGGAATAGGTTTGATTTTTTGTCAGGTTTGCACGTCTCTAGTTCCTCATGAATTTGTGCAAGGATTTCGACATAATCGATGGGTATGAATAGCGGGAGAAGCGGCGGCTCAGCAACCTTTAATAAGGTTTCTCTGCTCAAAGATAAATTTAAAAAATTAAATTTGTTCTTCTTCAATTGAAATTTATCGGAAAATTATCCAAAAAAATTAAGAACTACCCACAAAACTATTTATATTTAAAGAAGTGTGTATTGAGAATCTACAAATAAGCTTTTGGGCAAAACAAAGTATTTGGTAAAGTAATTCATTGGAAAGGCTAACAGATTTGGGAGTAACAGGAAAAAGAAACAAAAAAAAAAGGTTTGGTATACTCTGCTATCTCAGTTGGGGTATCTTAACTAGCCAAAATGTTGTACAAATCCCTTCATATGGAGGCATTCACACACTCAGAGAGAGAGAGAGAGAGAGAGAGAGAGAGAGAAGGAGAGACTTACATAGAAGAAGGGGATTGTAGCGAGGGCTTAGAAGAGAGCTTTACTTTGTCAGACTGGAACCATGAATAAGGGTTCACACTCTGCAATTTCGTTTCTCTGCAAGAGAGCTCGGAGAAAAATAGCTTCCTCATGGGCACATACCACACAAATTCACCCCCAAATCTCTCTCCAACAGACCCCAATTATGAGGTCAATTATTATAGAAAATCTTCAATGCGCTAAAGATTGGAGAAAAGACACCCTTTTAAATAGGCTAAAGATAAAGTCCACGAAAGAACCGGCTGTTGTCTCTCTCTCTCTCTCTCTAACTAAACCTCCATAGCAAACCCAAAACAAGAACAAAAGAAAAAAAAAGGCAACCTTCAGCTAAACCACAGAAAACCCACCTAACCTAATGTTTCAAATAAAATTTCAGAAACCACCAAAAATCAGTGGATTGGGAAAGAACCACTGCACTAGCCAGTAGCCACTAGAGAGAGAGAGAGGAAGCTTGGGCTGGGGAAGTGGAGTTGCAGTGAATCATGGGCTTAGTCAAAAAAGGAGAGAATATTGAAACACGAGACGAGAGAAGCTTTTAATTGCTGCTTTTTATCTAGTGCTCTTCTCTTCTTTTGTTGGGTGAAGAACTTAGGAGGTGAGAAAGTGCTAATTGGCTTTTAATTGGCTTTTAATTGGCTTATTGGCTTATTGCTGTTGCTAGTGGATGGAGTTATCAAGTAATAGTCTCTCCAGTATCTTCTCCAGTCCCGTTTATATTGCAAATACCACCCCCAAAATATCCATATTTACAACAAACATCTTTCTCGATACCCCTACCTCATAAGTCATAATTCATAATTCATAAACATAATTTTCCAAATGCAGTTTGTTTTTCTATATTGATCTTTCTGAATCTTTTAAATAGACAATTAGCTATCACAAATGTACACTTGATTGTTTTAAAATCCATTATCGAAAATATTAGACATGGAAACTGGAAACATCATCCTCACACTAATAAATAAAAAAATGATATTAAAAGACACAAAACAAAAGGCTGAGTTGCTTTGCAAAGATTTTGCGTCCTAGGCTCTTAGTTTTAAAGCCTAGTACTTGTTCTAGTACTGCTACTGCCTGTAGTCCTGTACTAGAGCAATACAGCATGAGCATGCAGTAATGCTGTCTGTAATGGGCTGCGACGAGTACTGGAGAGGATCTGACCATTTATTAGACTCTGTTTATTTATTGTAACCGGGTTTTTTAATTAATTTCCTCATACGCTGAAAATGAAAAGGAAGAGGACAAGTCAGAAGACAGTAAGTAACGCATTGGATTTGGAGGTAGTGATGTTCACTTACTCTGGCTTGTTGTTCATATCGTGTAGACCTTCGTGTGGCTTTCCAAGTACTATGGCTGGTTCTCACTTCTCCTTTCACCAGATTTAGGTAGTGTAATATATTATATTTTTATCGTATGCAATACAACTTGAATATATATATGTGCCCGCACACACAGAGGTCTATTGAGTCACCGGCCACAGAATTATGGCAACCTATTTAAGCATCGAGCATGTGCAACGCTATATTCCAGGCTAATTAGAACTTTTTCTTATGTCAGCTATATTTGGCTTTACCAACTGACCAATAGGAAATTTCCAAAGAAATATATTTTAAAAGTAATTAAGTCTGGATATTGAATGAGAATTTAATTACGGAATAACATGTGCAATCTCGAGGAAATTATTTCCGACATTTTTATTAATATCCAAAGTTTATCACAAATTAAGAGAAAAGGTATCGTCTCCTGCGCTCTGTCCCCGTAAAATCTCCGCCTATAAAACTTTCTATTTTTAGCGTCCGCCGACGCGTTTTCAACTGTCGCTAACGGCAACGGTCCCCACTTTCTTCGCCGCCGCCAACGCGTTTCCTATTTAAAACTTCCATTTTTACCGATTTCCATTTTTTGAAATTTTAATATTTCCTCTTCTCGTTTTCCTTTTCTGAATCAATTTATGTTTCTCTTACCGATCTATTTTGATCCTCGTGGTTCTAATTTGGACGATCGAGTAGCAGCATCGACGATCCTCGTATTTTGAATTTTGTGTCTTTTTTTCATTGAGGAGCAGCATAAAAGCTACTGAGTAAGTTTATGATTATGTACTGGTATCGAATTTCGCATTCTATGAATGGTTTTTTCAATTTTTGATGTAGATTTTGAATTTTGTATTTGAGTAACATACATCGTTTTTGTTTACATGTTTTCAACTACAGTTTATATGATTTAATTATGAAATTGACAGGATACATTGCTTTACTTTTTCATGTTTATCTTAAAGATTTATATTCTGATCTGATTTTTGTTGCATGCTTTACATCAAGGATCAGCATCGAAGATCTTGATCCGAGTGGTTTGAATTTTGCGTCGTTTCTCCATTGAAGAGCAGCATCGAAGCTTCACATTGAAGACCAGCATAAAAGTTATTGAGTGAGTTTCTGATTATATACTGGTATTGAATTTCGCATTATATCAGAACTTGTTTACATATATCGTTTTTGTTTACATGTTTCAACTGCAGTTTACAGAATTGAATTATAATGTTTACATGACACATTGCTTTACTGTTTCATGTTTATCTTACAGATTTTCATTTTGATATGATTTTTGTTGCATGCTTGACATTCGAATGTATGTTGTATACAATATTTAAACATTATGTATACATAATTTATGGTCTTGTTCACATTGAATGTCTACACATAATGATTGTGACATTTGTCAAATTTGTACACAATTTCTTGACAACTAAAAATAGTATATAATTTGCATTTGCAAATCTAAAATTATAATTGATAAAATTAATTAAAAAATTTCTTCAAAAAAAAGGTTTACATGATTATTCAAAATAGTTTACAGTATAAATGGCATCTGTATACCATATTAGAATACAATGTGTACAGAATTACAAAGCTTTGAATAAACCTTCTATATATAGAACACAAAAAAATTGAAAAAATATCTCTAATTTGTTTATGTTTACAGAACTTAAGGCATATATATACAGAATTTCAAAGTGATCTCGGTTCGTAAGATACCCTTCTAGAAGGTGGTCCCGGTTCATTTATGATATTCAAAAGTAGTTAGATACCTTCTAGAAGGTGGTCCCAATTTTTAACTATCATTCGGTTACTAAGGGGGACCACACGCTTTCATGAGGGGACCACGCGGATATATAAATGTTTTCAAGAATTCACTACTAGTTCGACATCCACTGTATTAGTTTATAAGTTTACTGCAAAAGGTTTACAGAATTAGCTTCATTAGTTTACACGGACTTTGAGTTATACCTGGGGATTTTCCGGGGATTGGGGTATGGGGACTATTAGCTGCATCCACAAATTAATTAATATACCCAGGTTCGCTTGGATTTAATAAAAATGTCCCTACCGGCCAAAAAATCACCGGTACCCTATTTAATCAACTACCGGCCACTTTCTGGCCGGTACCCTGTTTAATACACTACCAGCCATTTTCTAGCTGGTACCTGTGTTATATATATGTGTGGAGGGTTGGCTGAATTTCTCACAATTCATTCTATCAAATTTCACACTATCTCTCCTCGGTTGAGCTCTTTCTCCCAGATTTTTTCACCTCTTCCCAGATTTGCAAGTAAGTCCCTATAATTTTGTAAAATATCATTTTTAGTGCAAAATGGTTGTACAATGTTAGGATTTGTTAGTAATGTACTAAAATTAGAATTATTTAGTTGTAATTAGTGTTAAATCCGTTGTAGCTAGTTATAATTATTAAATTTAGTATAATTTAGAGTAATTAGCCAAATTTTCGGTTTAAGGTAATTTATTGTAATTTAGTATAATTTAGCATAGTTGACCATATTTTAGTGTATTTTGGCCTTTTTTACCGTAATTAGGATAATGAAGCGTAATTTAGTGAAAATTAGCATAATTAGGGTTTAGGATTTAAGGTTTAGGGTAAAATACCCCAATTTAGTATAATTTAGAGTAATTAGTCGATATAGTGTTTAGGGTATTTTAACCTATTATAACATATTTTAGGGTTATTTTTACCGCAATTGGCCTATTTAGTATGTTTTAGCATAATTAAGCCTATTTTGGCCCTTCTTAGCATATTTTACAAAAATTATGGTATTTTAGCCTATTATAGCATATTTTAGCATAATTAAGCCTATTTTGGCCCTTTTTGGCCCTTTTTAGCATATTTCCGAAGGATATTTTAGCCTATTATAGTATATTTTAGCATAATTAAGTCTATTTTGGCCCTTTTTAGCATATTTTACCGAAATTAGGGTATTATTAGCCTATTATAGCATATTTTAAGTTATTTTTACCGCAATTGGCCTATTCTAGCACTATTAGCATATTTAAGCCTATTTTGGCCCATTTTTAGCATATTTTACCGAAATTAGGGTATTTTAGCCTATTATAGCATATTTAAGCATAATTACGCTTATTATAGCATAATTTAGCATATTTTAGCAAATTTTACCGAAATTAGGATTTAGGGTTTACTTAGCGTAAGTTAATAGAATTTTATTTTTGACATTAGGATGGCTAAAGGCTGTCCTAGGACTCGTCCAGCACCACCTGTAGATGACGAGCTGATCGACACTAGCAGCACAGAACATTTCAGTCCTCTCCTGTGGATGCCCCACCGCGAGCACCGAGTCTCACTGGCTTCTCGTGAGGTACGTATTTTTTGTTGAGTTTTTGATGTCTCGTTATTTGACCTATAATTCTGACCAATTTCTGTACCAAACCTGTGTTTAAATCTATTAAATCAGTTGTATTTCATTGAATATCTTTAGAATGTGGTACTGCTGCAAGTTTATTCTTATTTTGCAGGATTCGGGCGAAATCGAGGAGAAATCTGGAATTCTGAAGTCTCTACACGGCCTGTGTCACATTCTACACCCTGGGAACGCTTTTTATTATTGATTAAAACCAGTTTAATCTTCTTTCTTGCACTTTATTATTGCTGTGAATCTGTAGGAAATATAAATAACCAAAACCAACCATTTTCCAACTTCTAGTTTTTAATTAACCTAAGTAGAGTCCGGATAATACTTGAACCGTCCCTGTGATCGATACCCGACGATATACTACTCGGTAGGATTGTATACTTGCAGTCTGAACCAGAAGTGTATTTAAGGTTAAAAGGTACAGCTTGCTGTACTGAAACATTGTACTATACCTTTTTGGTGTAACAAGTTTTTGGCGCCGTTGCCGGGGATGGCATCATTTATTTTCTGGATTTTTACTTATTTTAATTAATCTAGATTTTAACTTGTATCTTTTTCTTTTCTTTTTTTTTCTTTTTATTTTTTTCTCTTATCACAGGAACACGCTGGCTTTCAAACTACCTCCGAAGGGCGATTACCATCTGAGGAGCTCAAGACACCATGGATCTGATGTACAACATGGCAACAAACCAACAGTGGTTTGGCCGCGATAGTTCTCGAGCTGGAGGAGGCGGCCGATCCAGAGTTGATCAGATCACAGCTCTATCTGCTAGAGCTGCCGAGCTGGAGGAGGCCATGCAGAAGTATTTTATCAAAATGAGCGTGAAGGCAGCCAGTAACCATCAACCACAGCCATGTGTCATGTGTGGGGACATGAGACACTCTTACGAGTATTGCCCACTGGCGGGATAGGATGAGGAACCCGAGCAGGACAGCTATCTCAGCAACAACAATTGCAATTTCTACAACATTGCACCATTCAATAACTCGAACAATTGCGCATTTCAATCCGATCCACCCGAGCCATACATTGATCCCGCTGTGAGCGACTTCATGCATGAGCAATGGAAGATGAACCAAATGATGTTCGAGCAAATGCAAGCAATGAATGCCCAGTTGGTGGCTGGTTTAGCTGCTACGAACAACAAAATGCTGGAAACACAGATGGGGCAAGGCTCCTCAAGCCAACCACAACCCGGTAAGCTTCCCAGCCAACCAGAGGTAAACCCGAGAGGGGAGGCTAAGGCGATCACCCTGCGAAGTGGGACCAACTTCGAAGGTCCAGCCATGCCTACTGATCCACCAGCTAAAACTGACATGGACCGTGCAGAGGTTACACGGCCCGTACAGACCCCACAAACTGAAGAAAACCCGTCCCGCGCAGAACCCCCAACCTCTGAGACAACAGTGCACACGGCCCGTACAAATCTCACACGGACCGTGTCACCCCCTGAAGAAGGAAATCCTGGCCGCGTCGAACTGACTCGACCGGCAGTCATTGCTGAAGAACCTGTGAACGCGAGCCGCATCACTGACACGCGGGCCGCGTCGAATGAGGCTAACAACCTGGGGAAACTGACACACGGACCGCATGCATCTTGCATGGACCGTGCACCACAGCCAGAGGAGCTGGAGATGGCACGCGGGGCGCACAAAGCTCACACGGAAACCTCACACGGACCGGACATATCTCACACGGACCGTGCAACAGCCCAGACAGAGCAGCCGACTCCTCAGCTCAAGCCTCTGCCAGCTAACCTCAGGTATGAGTTCCTGGACCTAGATAAATCTTGTCCTATGATCATAAGTGCAGATCTTAAACCTGATCGGACTGCTACGCTCTTGGAGAAATTAAAAGCTCACAAAGGCGCGATCGGGTGCTCGATCAAGGACTTGAAAGAAATCTTGTGGATTCTTCTGATGTAAGAGTTTGATCGCGTTGTCCTTGTACCTCAGAAGTGGGTGCTTCTCCCAGTGCCACCCGATCCACCTCCCACCAACCAATGAGGCGCCCCGCCTCATTCCTCGCTCACCATCTAGTAAGTTTCCATATTTTCTTCTATTTACTTTTTCCTTGTGTA
>JAJGRW010001350.1:111700-128331 GCA_025461045.1 Carex parvula
TGGATCAGCTCTTCAACTTGGGCCATGTTGATGCCTCGGGCTGGGGTATGTGATCGCCGGTTCCTTCTGCGGTCATCACGGCGAGATTATCCCGACCTCGGGGTGGGCTTCGCTCGCGCTCTCTACGGAGCGAGATTGTCTCTGCGAGATGGTCTGGGCCCTCTGCTGTGGTTAGCTGATTCTCGCGTCGTGTTAAGGTAGGCTTGGGGACCTTCAGCATGTGGTCCTTCCGCGGGATGGGGCCCCCTATTCTCATCCTGGCCTTCCGGGCGTCGTCCTACCTCGGGGTATACCCCAGTTTGCAGAGCATTTTGGGTCCCTGCGTTCGGACTGGACCTGTTGGTCGGGTAGTGAGGGGTGTCCGTCTCATCGCCTGTTCGGACCTGTGCTAATTCTCGGTCCAAATTCCTTGGCGAACATCTGCCGGCCGGCTGTGGACACGGTTTGCAGACAAAGGTCGCGGTACAGCTTGCGGCGGGTGGTACAGTCCGAGGGACAGGTCGCAGGGGTACTTGCTGAGAATATGGTGTTGGACCTGTCATGGGATACGTCCCGTGAGCGCTTCCGGGGACCCATTGCCCAGGCGGCGTGACATAGGGATACTGGGGACCCGTGGGAGTGTAAGGCGTGGTAAGGAGGCGCGCCGTAGTGATACAGCGGCGTTTGCTGAGGGTAATACGGTATGTATGGTATCTGATAAGCACCAGTTACCTGATTGTGATAGGTACCGGCCATCTGATTGTGTTCGGCGTAGAGTGGCCTGGTTGTGTTCCCTTCAGTGGATGAAGGTCGAGTAACGTCGGGACGAGGTTGAGCGGGTTGGGGACCCTGGGGTCGCATTGTTGAGCTGCTGGGCCTCGCCCCCGGGAATTGACTGTGGGAAGGATTAGCTGTAGGTGATGTTACCACTGGAGGTGGTGTGATCGTTACTCCTGGCGGGGTCGGCACCCCTGGTGGGAGCGGAGTTGATGTGGTCGGACGAGCCATCTAGTTCCGCGTTCGAGCTAGGCGTGGCCCCACGGTGGTTGATACGTCCTATCTCGGGAGATGAGGCCGTATGGAAATCTGGGCTAAGTTAAAATCGTCCTGCCAAGAGATGGCAGGCCGTGGTGTGGGCCGAGTTGAGAACTCGGGGTGGTTTATGAGAGATCCTGACTCTAACCTGTATCCTCTCTCTCTATGTGAAAAATTGCGTCCCCTGTTTCATGGGAATCACTGCCTTATATAGTCTAGCCATAACTGCCATCTCGGGCGTTTATGGGAGAACGTGGGCAGTTATGTCGTCCGTTACTGGGACGTGGGCATTAAACCGACCGTTTCTGGGACGTGGGCATTAAGCTAGCCGTTTCCACGGCTATCCCGTATGTCGGTTGGCCTTAACCTATATTCGGGCTGCATGCTTTGAGGCCTCCGAGTTGGGCCCCAGTTTAGTGAATCTTTGGGCTTTTTCGTATGACGTCGGGTTGGCCTTGTAAAGGTCCGAATCCCAGTCTTTCATGGCCCAATTTGGAACAAGTAAAAGGGCCTGTGGAACATGGCCCTATCAGAACCAATCATAGTTCTTCATCGAGTAATTCTGAAAGCGAGGAGGACTCAGATTCGATCAACATGGATGTTCCACCGATCAACAATGGAAGACAGAACAATGGTGATAATGAAGTTCACGATGCAGCAAGATCCAAACTTCTACGAGACTATTGCGTACCGCGCGCGAATGATCCTAATTCTAGTATAAACCCGCCAACTGTTACGAACCGTAATTTTGAGATCAAACCTGCTCTCATAAATATGGTTTCGCAACAGCAATTTGGAGAATTTCCACATGAAGATCCACATCTTCATTTGTCAATCTTCCTAGGGATATGCGAGACGATAAAGATCAACGGAGTTACCGATGAAGCAATCAGGCTAAGGCTATTTCAATTCTCATTAAAAGATAAAGCAAGAGCATGGTTGTTTTCCTTACCGGCCAATTCCATTCAAACTTGGGACCAATTGTTTAATGTGTTTATTGCAAAATATTTTCCACCATCCAAAACTTCGAGGTTTAGAAATGCAATTACTAATTTTGAACAAAGGAATGGTGAAACATTGTGTGAGGCATGGGATAGATATAAGGACATGGTAAGGTGCTGTCCACATCATGGTCTAGAAAGATGGCTGATTGTCCAAACTTTTTATAATGGTCTAAACCCTACCGATATGTTGTCCATTGATGCTTCCGCAGGAGGAGCAATCATGAACAAGGAACCTGACGAGGCTTACAACCTAATTGAAGAAATTGCAATCAACCAACACTACTGGATCCCTGAGCGAAAGAAGCCAAGTCCGACACCTGGCATGCACCGAGTAGATGATATATCTATGCTGAGCGCAAAGATTGATGCTTTGCAAATGGCACTCAACAAGCAGACCAAGCAGCGAACGGTAGCAGCAGTCAATGCCGCAACAGCATGTGGCTATTGCGGAGGAGCGCATGAGATGACCGAATGTATGAATGTGACGGAAACTGAGGAAGAAGTAGAGCAAGCAAACGCAATCGATAACAGCTTTCGACCTCAGCCAGCCTACAATACATACCATCCGAACAACCGAAACCATCCAAATCTCTCATACGCAAATAACCAAAGGCCTGCTGCACCCCAACAGAACTATCAACCACAGCCCAATTATCAACAAAGATACAACAATCCCCAACCGAATTACCAACCAAGGCAATACAATCAACCACAGCAACCTGATATCACATCATTAATGGAGAGATTCCTAGAGAAGCAAGACAAGGCTAACGCCGAAATCGCACAAAAGATCGAATCCTTAACAAACCGCAACAAAGACTTAGAAGACAATGTCTCTAAGATGGCAAAAGAACTCTCGAGTATTACACCCGAAAAAGGCAAGTTTATGGGCCAACCGGAAGAAAACCCGAGAGAGACTTGCAAATGCATAACATTAAGGAGCGGTACAGCTTACAAGGGACCTCCCATGCCCGATCAAACTTTCAATGAGATGCATGCAGAACCATCGCATTCCGAAGAGTACGAGCCGCAACCATCGGAGCCGCCCGTAATCAAAACGCAGGCAGACCCTATCGAGGAGCAGAATGACACCGTAGGTGGAGACGAACGACAACCCTAACCTGAATATATTGCACCACCACCCTACAAACCACCTCTGCCATTCCCTCCAAGGCCTGCTAAGCATAAGATAGAGCCGCAATTTGCGAGATTCATGGAGACACTCAAGCAACTACAAGTCACAATCTCCTTCACTGAGGCAATTGCAAGCATACCCTCGTATGCTAAATTTTTGAAGGAGATTCTTTCAAACCGCAGTAAACTCCAAGAACTCTCAACAAAGCAAATTAGTGCGCTCATGCAAAGCAAATTACCGACAAAGTTGAAAGATCCGGGAAGCTTTTCGATACCATGCACAATCGGTACAACAGATTTTAAGAAAGCTTTATGATATCTGGGGGCAAGTGTAAGTTTGATGCCAAAGGCGGTATTTGATAAATTGGATTGTGGAGATTTATCACCAACTCGAATGGCATTACAACTGGCTGATCGGTCAATTCGATATCCTGAAGGAGTATTGCTGGATGTACCGATCAAAGTTGGAGACTTTTGGATACCTGGAGATTTTGTTGTAGTTGACATGGAAGAAGATGAACACATTCCAATCATCCTTGGAAGGCCATTCCTCGCCACATGTGGAGCGATGATTGATGTCAAGAATGGGAAAATTTCACTAAATGTCGGAAAGGACAAGGTTACTTACGACATAAACAGAGCTTTAAAATACCCTTCTAACATCGATCGTGTCTTCAATTTGGGCATCAATAATGAATTTGAAGAGGAAGAATATCCATTTGATGAATTTGAAGAATTTATGGGTATAGAGGATCTGGATAGCCTTCTTGGAAGAGAAGATGACGAAGTACAACCTGAGCAAGACATCACCATTGAACCTGACGAGGTTTATAATGAAACTTGCGTAAGTTGCACTACTGTCACAGAAAAAGGAGAAGAAATTCCCGCATCCCAAGTCCTACAACCCGTATTCCCCAATACGGTTAGTAGCGAAGAGAAGAAGAAGGAAAAGGCAACCTCTCCTCCACAACTCGAGCTTAAACCTCTTCCACCCAACCTGCGATACGAATTTCTAGGCCCAAACCGAACCTATCCGGTAATTGTCGGCTCTCAGCTTGACAAGACCTAAATCAGCAAACTTGTCAATACACTCAGGAAACATAAGAAAGCCATTGGCTACACGATCGATGACATCAAAGGCCTCAGTCCTACCATTTGCATGCACCGAATTCTGCTAGAGGAAGATCACAAACCTTCACGAGAACCGCAAAGAAGACTCAATCTGAACTTAAAAGAAGTGGTCAAGAAAGAAGTCCTGAAGCTGCTAGATGCAAGCATCATTTACCCCATCTCTGATAGCAACTGGGTGAGTCCCGTCCAGGTCGTTCCGAAGAAGGGAGGCACCACAGTTATGAAAGGAGATAACGACGAAATGCTCCAAACAAGAGTCGTTACAGGGTGGCGAATGTGCATTGATTATCGGCGGCTAAATGTGGCAACAAGAAAGGACCACTACCCCCTTCCTTTCATCGACCAACTGTTGGAGCGACTAGCTAAGCATTCATACTTCTGCTACCTTGATGGATATTCCGGCTTCTTCCAAATTCCAATTCATCCCCAAGATCAAGAAAAGACCACATTCACATGCCCCTACGGAACTTTCGCATACCGACGCATGCCCTTCGGGTTATGCAACGCCCCAGCGACCTTCCAAAGAGCCATGGTGTCTATCTTTTCGGATTTTGTTGAAGAAATAATGGAAGTATTCATGGATGATTTTTCAGTTTATGGGGATACCTTCGACTCATGTTTGAAGAACTTGTCTAAAGTTCTGAAAAGATGTGAAGAAGTAAACCTCGTATTAAATTGGGAAAAATGTCATTTTATGGTACAGGAGGGATTGGAGGTTGACAAAGGGATTGGAGGTTGACAAAGCAAAAGTTGAGGTAATTGAAAAGCTAACTCAACCAACATGTGTTCGTGACATTCACAGTTTTCTTGGTCATGCAGGTTTCTATCGAAGATTTATCAAGGACTTCTCAAAAATCGCGAAGCCACTCTCAAACTTGACCAAGAAGGATGCCGAGTTCATCCTCGATGAGAAATGTATCAAAGCATTCAACACACTCAGGAATGCTTTGATTTCAGCCCCAATTCTCCAACCACCCGACTGGGACCATCCTTTTGAAATCATGTGCGACGCAAGTGATTACGCAGTAGGAGCAGTCCTGGGACAGCGGAAGGATAAGAAGCCCTATGCAATCTATTACGCGAGCAAAGTTCTAAATGAAGCCCAATGCAATTACACAACAACTGAGAAAGAACTACTCGCAGTAATCTTTGCAATTAACAAATTTCGATCTTACCTTGTAGGTTCAAAAGTTATCATCTATACAGATCATGCAGCAATCAAGTACCTCATCAACAAGAAGGACGCAAAACCTAGACTCATCCGATGGGTACTTCTCCTACAAGAGTTCGATATCGAAATCAGGGACAAGAAGGGCACGGAGAATTCGGTAGCCGACCACCTGTCAAGATTAAGACAGCCAAGCGAGAATGATCAACCGATCAATGACTCTTTTGCTGACGAACACCTCTACTCTGTAGAAGTAAGTAAACGGCCATGGTACGCAGATCTGGCCAACTACATTGCATGTGGAGCCATCCCTCCCGACATGACATTTCAGCAAAAGAAGAGATTCTTGGCAAATGCTAAACATTTCTACTGGGATGATCCTTACCTCTTCCGTCTTTGTGTAGACGGAATACACAGGAGATGCGTCACACACGAAGAATCGAAAGGCATCATCCATGACTGCCACTCCTCGCCATATGGTGGCCATGCATCATTCCAAAAGACAGCATTGAAAATCCTTCAAGCAGGTTTTTATTGGCCCGACATCTTCAGAGACGTTAAGGATTATGTCTCCCGCTGTGACGCATGTCAACGGACGGGAAACATATCTAAACGCGATGAGATGCTGCAAAATTCAATCCTAGAAGTAGAGATATTTGATGTTTGGGAAATTGATTTCATGGGGCCATTTCCAAGCTCAGGTAACAACAAGTATATCCTCGTAGCAGTCGATTATGTCTCAAAATGGGTGGAAGCAATTCCAGCGCCCTCAGCAGATGCAAATGTAGTCAACCGACTGTTCCAGAAGATCATATTTCTCAGGTTTGGCATCCCTCGAGTAGTGATAAGTGATGGAGGATCACATTTCATCAACAATCAATTCAACAATCTTCTGAAGAAATATGGCGTCACACACAAGGTGGCAACTCCTTACCATCCACAAACCAGTGGGCAAGTAGAAATTTCAAACAGAGAAATTAAGAACATCTTGCAAAAGACGGTGTCCTGGTCAAGGAAAAATTGGGCACTCAAACTAGACGAAGCACTTTGGGCCTACAGAACCTCGTTCAAAACTCCAATCGGAATGACACCCTACAAGCTGATCTACGGAAAGGCTTGTCATCTGCCGGTGGAATTAGAACACAAGGCATATTGGGCAATCAAAACATTCAATTATGACCTTCGGGACGCAGGCAAAAAGAGGCTACTAGATCTGAATGCGCTAGACGAGCTGAGACTCCATGCATACGACAATGCAAAGATGTATAAAGAAAGGGCGAAATTCTACCATGACAAAAAGATAAGAAAAAGGGAGTTCAAGGAAGGCGACATGGTGCTTCTCTTCAATTCACGACTCAAACTCTTTCCCGGAAAATTGAGATCCAGATGGACGGGGCCATACAAAGGTCACTTACGTGTACCCTTATGGGGCAGTCCAAATCTGGAGTCAAGAAACCGGGTATTTCAAAGTGAACGGCCAGAGGTTGAAGCACTACATCGCAGGAACAAATGATGAGCATAATGAGACATATTCCTTCGGGAATCAGCCAAACGATGGATAAGATCGAAAAGTCGAGCTAATGACTTTAAACAAGCGCTTCTTGGGAGGCAACCCAAGGCCATTTTTGCTTTCTTTTTCATACAAAAATTCAAAAATAAAAAAAAATATATATTTCATTTGATCCTAAACTATCATACTGATCACAGAGTTACTAATCTTACCCACAGGAGAAAGTGGTGGAAGAATTTGGTCGAAAAATTCGAAGCCCGTCATGAAGATTTGCTCTCTGTTACGGACTGTATCAGTCCAATACGGGGTAATAATCCAATACGGACCTATCTCGGACTTGGCGCAGAAAAAACAGGGTTCATCACAAAACCGCACAATGGTTACGGACCGTATCAATTGATACGGACCGCATCCAATGAGCAGAAATAACCAACTTTCCATTTCTGGCGCCCCAAGAAAAAGAATTCGAATTTTAACCAATTTTAACCTCCCACTACTAGCACTTCCTGCATATTCATCACACCTTTCCACTGCCATATAAACCCTGCATCCACTTTCCTTTTTCCCTGCACCATTTCATAGAATTTTCAGATCAAAATTCGCATCCTGTCCACAGAAATCCTCCAAGTCAGGCCCGTATCAACCCCGTATCAGTTGAATACGGCCCGTAACAGAGACCGAAAACAGAGAAAAATGGTGCACAACAGCCCTCGTTCCTCCAACCCTCAATCCGACGACGGAAACACCTACGCAACAGCAATGGGAATCGAATTCCGCGACAAACAAGAATTCGACCGTGCTCAAACATTGCTCGATCGCACCGTCGCGAACAACAAAGCGATGTGCATTAATACCATGAAAGTCCTCGGGTGCTATGATTATGTGCGAGTATCCCTTAATAATATCAATTTATGGGATTTGGCGGACCGCCTACGTACCACAAGAGTCTATTTGAGACCCTCCATCAAATTTTTATCAACACTACAATGGGATGGCGACATGTTCAAATATCGATTACTCAACCGCCCATTTGCCATAACAATGGAGGAATTTTGCAAGGCGCTGTCCATCCCCACAAATGGCGAAACCGAACTATGCACAAGGGAAAAGCGCACGAATTATTGGGAGATGATCGCAATTGATGAGCGCAAAATATACCGCAAAGATTCACGCCTCATTTCTTCGATAGAATTAAGGTACATTCATATTATTTTGACTAATTCTATATTCCCAACAGGAGAAGACACAACGGAAGTGCGAGAGAGGGATATCTATATCATGCGTTGCATGAAGAATCACAAGCACCAACCGCACATGGGACAACACATCTTGCATCACCTCACATCGGTGGCCGCCGACACAAAGAATAATCACGTGGTTTCCGTGGGTTGCTATGCAACCCTCCTTGTACACCACCACAACATAAAACTCGACGGCTATACCGAAGTATTCGGCAGCAACCGCCTTAACATGAACTACCTGGTGAACAACAATCACGTGCAAGCGGTATTTAATGCACACACAGGCGACATAAGGTACACATTGAAAATAGGCGAGGGAATGACCCTCCATATCGGAACGGATAAGGGATCATTCCAGTTTGGATACGAATCTGAACATGATGCACAAAGCGACGAGGAAGAACCAATAGAGGAGGAACCAATCGAGGAAGAACCAACCGAGGAGGAACCAACCGAAGAGCCCATGGAGGAAACACATAGCGCATCTCACCAATCATCCATCCACCATCATGACATGGCTTTCGTACGCCACCCCATTCTGCCGCGTGATAACACCAACGAAGCAAACTCCATGCCCGCACCAACCGGATGGGAACAAGAGACAACCATATCTCAAGCTCGTGAGCCCAGTCCAACCGCGCGTTACGCCAACAACACCCTCGAGAACTTGAAGAAACGCACCCGCTATTTGGAGGAATACTTGGACAAGGTAAACAAAGCCCACGAAAATTTCTACGAATATTGCCTTTCCAAGGGAATACCATTCACACCACCGATTCCATTCACCCCACCACCACTCCTTCGCAACGAGTAATCTGTGAGATCTTTCTTATCCCTCTCTTAATCGTTTATTTTCTTGCATTGAGGACAATACAAAATTTAAGCATGGGGGTAGGGGTAAGAAATTAGTTTAGGAATTGCATTGTATCTAGGATCATGGCATGTAGGACCCTTATTTTTCATTTTTTCGCTAGCAGTTTTACTCAATCGGGACCACTTCTCAAGGCTTAACCAAGATAAGTTGGGAGGAACGATTGAGGTTTTTATCTAGCGTGCATATAGGCATTTGCATTGATAGGATCATATAATTTAGGGGTAATTTGCATGTAGGATAATCAAATAGGAATTGTTTTAAATTGAATTAGGCTAAGATTTAGACAATTGAACCATGATAGCAAAAATTCAGAATTTTTAACTATTGGTGATTTCAAAGTGAACAATTAATTGCTAACCATGAGAGTTGATCAAAAATTGCAAACCCTAGAATTTTTATTGAGTAATTTATTTTTGCAAAGTCTCTTAAATTTGATAGTGTTTTAGAATACCCATTTATTATAGATAGACCCCTAGCGAAATTATGCAATAATTCCTTGTATGAATGAATACTTGGAATTGTGTGTAATCATGGTGCTTGTGACACAAAAATATTTATTTTACTTTTCAGAAAAATAGAAAAATACAAAAAAATCAGAAATGAGAAAAATAAAAAAAAAATAGAAAAATCCAGAAAATTCAAAAAAAAAAAATAGAATAAAAGATGGAGGATAAAAAGAGTACGGGTGCCTACGCAAGAATGGTAACCAATAGGCTCGAGAAAACCTCCCAAAATTTTAAATTTTGTACATATTTAATTTTTCAAAAATAGTCACAAGTACCAACACACTTAGTTGTCATACTTTGCTCCAATCAATTAGGAAGGAAAATCAAAATTGATATCATTAGAATTCCTATTGATTGGAAGGGATTTATTTATAATCAAAGGGGAAATTAATACTCTCAATTTTAAGGATATTTGTGAAATAGATTGTTCGATAATAATTTTTCTAGGGTAAGCATAATGAGGTCAATCATGGGGTGAATAAATTGTTCAAGGGAGAGATCATGAATATTTTAGAATTCTAAATTTTTATTGTCATGCCAATTGTACCAAACCTAAGCCCTAATTTAATTTTTAACAAGTCCTTGAGATTGTATGGTTTAACCTAGACCGAATCTTTGACCAGCTGGGATGTCGTTGCTTGAGGACAAGCAACAATTCAAGTTGAGAGGCGTGATTAGAGTCAAAATAACGATGATTTACGTAGGGTTTTGGCTTAGGTTTTGCATATTTTCTCACACTTATGTTTGTTTTATTAGAGAAAAAGGCTACTGTCACCCTTCTTTATGTTTTATTGCAGAATACAGGTTTTGGGACTATTTTACATCAAATGGAGCTAGAATCGGGTCAATCGGATCAGCGACGCTCATCGACTAAGTCTCTATTACAGTCCGTATTGCCTAATACAGACTAGGCCTAGCACAGACCAGAAGATAGCGCTGGAAGCATTAAACCCTAACCGTCGAGGTCCTAATACGGACCGTATCGGCTGATAAGGTCCGTATCCGAAGGCATCTCTTGAGGAATAACTGCCGACAGCTGTTTCCAGATCAGTTTCTTAGCCTCTACTCAACCTCTACACGTCCCTCCACTCCTATATAAGGCCCCTGGGCAGAAGGAACATTCATCTTTGTAATTAGGGTTAGATTTGATTAAAGTGAGAAGAGAGGAGTGCTTGTAACAATGCCGTTCCGCGGCTAAGTCCCTTTTCTTAGGGCTAGGCAGTAAACCTTGTTACTCTTGATGTTTTGATATATATATTTCTGTTGTTTATGATCTCTTGTTGTTGAAACAAAATGCTTTTGTGATTTACTATATCTTCATCTAATTTCAATGATCTAGTTTGAGTCCGTTAGGGTAGTGACAGTACTTTAATGGCAAGAGAAACTATTTGTATGAATTAGCCTCGTTGAGATCTATTAGGTTTATGTGAAGAAAACCTTAGCGGGAAAACCATAAACCAGACCAACAAAACGCGTACCAAATTCCATCACTTGCGTAAAGTAAATTGCAGTGATCTGTGTAGTAATTTGGGGTATTTGAGAGATCAGACATTTGCGTAAGGTAAATCGCAGTGTCCTATGTAGAATCTCGGTGAAATATCTGTCATTCTTGCGTAACATAAATCGCAGTGACCTATGTGGTGTCTTTCATTAAATAACAACAGGAAATCAGACGCAACAGGAATATATTGTCAAGGCGGATTGAGTGGCAATGGTGTGCCGAAACCCTAGGAATCCTCATCTCTATCTTTATTTTAATTACTTTTAATTGCTTCCTAATTTACATTGATCAACAAACATCTCTCAATTTTCAGATTTCGTCTAGCCTTTCGAAAGGTTGTGATTCGATCGCTCGAAGCACTGAACCAATATTCCCTGTGGATCGACCTCGAATATACTACTCGATAGGATTGTGGGCTTGCAGTCCGAACCGATAGCATTTACGAGTTTATAAATATTAAAAGAAACATTGCTCTCTTTTGAGTGATCAATGGTTGTCTTTCATCTTCCTCTAGTTTTCTTTCATGTTATCCCAGTTGTCTTTCATCTTCTTCTTCTTGTTTTTCATGATCTTCTAGTTGTCTGTCATCTTCTTTTAGTTGTCATTGATCTTCTACTAGTTGTCTTTCATTTCTTCTTGTTGCTTTTCATCTTCTTCTAGTTGTTTTTTGTCTTCCACAAGTTGTCTTTCATATTCTTCTAGTTGTCTTTCATTTTGTGTTTGTTGTCTTTCATGTTCTACTGATTGTCTTTGATATCTTCTTGTTGTCTTTCGTCATCTATTGGTGTCTTTCATTTTCTTCTAGTTGTCTTTCATCTTCTACTAGATGTCTTTCATCTTCTTTTAGTGTTCCTTCCAGTTATACTAGTTGTTTTTCATGTACTACTAGTTGTCTTCTTCTAGTTGTTATTCATCTTCTTCTTGTTGCCATTCATCTACTACTGGTTGTCTTTTATGTTCTATAGGTTGTCTTACATATTCTGCTGATTGTCCTTCATTTACGATTGGTTGTATTCATATTCTTCTAGTTGTCTATCATCTTATTCTAGTTGTCTTTAATATTCTACTAATTGGTTTTGATCTTCTTCTAGTTGTCTTTCTTATTCTACTGATTGTCTTTCATCTTCTTCTAGTTGTCCTTCATGTTCTACTGGTTAGCTTTCATCTACTACTTGGTGTTTTTCATGTTCTTCTATTTGTCTTTCATCTTGTACTTGTTTTCATTAATGTTCTACGGGTTGTCTTTTAACTTCTTCTAGTTGTCAAATCTACGACTGGTTGTATTTCATATTCTTGTAGTTGTCTATCATCTTATTCTAATTGTCTTTAATCAGGTACTAGTTGTCGTTTATGTTCTACTGGTTGCCTTTCATCGTCTACTAGTTGTCTTTCATCTTCTTCTAGTTGTCTTTAATATTCTACTAGTTGTCTTTCATCTTCTTCTAGTTGTCCTTAATGTTCTACTAATTGTTTTTCATCTTCTTCTAATTGACTTTAATCTTGTACTGGTTTTCATTCATGTTCTACGGGTTGTCGTTCAACTTTTTATAGTTGTCTTTCATCTTCTTCTAGTTCTTTTTAATGCATTTCTAGCTATCTTTCATCTTGTACTAGTTGTCTTTTATTTTGTGTTTGTTGTCTTTCATGTTCTACTGATTGTCTTTTATCTTCTTCTAGTTGTCTTTAATCACTACTTGGTGTTTTCATGTTCTTCTATTTGTTTTTCATTCATGTTCTACGGGTTGTCATGCAACTTCTTCTAGTTGTCTTTCATGCTCTTCTAGCTGTTTTTCATTTTGTACTAGTTGTCTTTCATGTTCTACTGATTGTCTTTGATCTTCTTATAGTTATCTTTCATACTGTACTAGTTGTGTTTCGTTATCTAGTGATTGTCTTCCATCTTCTTCTAATTGTCTTTCATCTTCTTCCAGTGTTCTTTCCAGTAAAACTAGTTGTCTTTCATCTACTACTGGTTGTATTTCATCTTCTACTAGTTATTTATTTTCTTCTGGTTGTCATTCATCTACTACTGGTTGTCTTTTATGTTCTACTGATTGTCTTTCATCTACAACTATTGTATTTCATATTTTTCTAGTTGTCTACCATCTTATTCTAGTTATCTTTCATCTTGTACTAGTTGTCTTTCATTTTCTTCTCGTTGTTTTTCATCTTCTTCTAGTTGCCTTTAATCTTATACTAGTTGGTTTTGATCTTCTTCTAGTTGTCTTTCTTGTTCTACTGATGGTCTTTCATCTTCTTCTAGTTGTCATTCATGTTCTACTTGTTGTCTTTTATCTTCTTCTAGTTGACTTTCATCTTGTACTGGTTTTCATTAATGTTCTACGGGTTGTCTTTCAACTTCTTCTAGTTGTCTTTCATCTACGACTGGTTGTATTTCATATTGTTCTAGTTGTCTCATCTTATTCTAGTTGTCTTTCATCTTGTACTAGTTGTCTTTCATCTTGTACTAGTTGTCTTTCATCTTGTACTAGTTGTCTTTCATCTTCTTCTCGTTGTCTGTCATCTTCTGCTAGTTGCCTTTAATATTCTAGTAGTTGGTTTTGATCTTCTTCTAGTTGTCTTTCTTGTTCTACTGATTCTTTCTCATCTTCTTGTAGTTGTTCTTCATGTTATACTGGTTGTCTTTCATATACTACTTGGTATTTTTCATGTTTTTCTATTTGTCTTTCATCTTCTTCTAGTTGACTTTCATCTTGTCTTGGTTTCCATTCATGTTCTACAGGTTGTTTTTCAACTCTTTCTAGTTGTTTTTCATCTTCTTCTAATTGTTTTTCATGCTCTTCTAGCTATGTTTTGTCTTGTACTAGTTGTCTTTCATTTTGTGCTGATTGTCTTTCATGTTCTACTGATTGTCTATGATCTTCTTCTAGTTATCCTTCATCTTGTACTAATTGTCTTTCAGTATTTATTGGTTGTCTTTCATCTTCTTCTATTTAGCTTTCAACTTCTACTAGTTGTCATTCATGTTCTATAGGTTGTCTTTCATCTTCTTATAGTTGTTTTTCATTTTCTACTGGTTATTTTTCATCTTCTTCTGTTTGTCTTTCATCTTCTATAAGTTATTTTTTATCTTCTTCTAATTGTTTTGCATGGTCTTATAGTTGTCTTTTATCTTCTTCTAGTTGTCTTTCATCTTGTAATGGTTGTCTTTAATTTTCTACTGGTTGTCTTTGATCTTCTTCTAGTTGTCTTTGATTTCTTCTAGTTGTCTTCATCTTCTGCTTTCATCTTCTTCTAGTTGTCTTTCATCTTCCTCTAGTTTTCTTCAATGTTCTTCTAGTTTTCTTTCATGTTTTTCTAGTTGTCTTTCATCTTCTTATTCTTGTTTTTCATTCTCTTCAAGTTGTTTTTCATCTTCTTCTAACAGTTTTTTATCTTCTACAAGTGGTCTTTCATATTCTTCTTGTTGTTTTTCACCTTCTTATAGTTTTTATCATGCTCTTCTAGTTGTCTTTCATTTTGTACATGTTGTCTTTAATGCTCTACCGCTTGTCTTTCATCTTCTTCTAGTTGTCTTTCATCTTGTACTAGTTGTCTTTCGTTATCTACTGGTTGTCTTTCATCTTCTTCTAGTTGTCTTTCATATTCTACTAGTTCTCTTTCATCTTCTTCTAGTGCTCTTTCTAGTAATACTAGTTGTCTTTCATCTCCTACTGGTTGTATTTCATCTTCTTCTAGTTGTCTTTCATCTTCTTCTGGTTATCATTCATCTACTACTGGTTGTCTTTTATTTCGATAGCTTGTCTTTCATATTCTAGTGATTGTCTTTCATCTACGACTGGTTATTCTAGTTTTCTTTCATCTTGTAGTAGTTATCTTTCATCTTCTTCTCATTGTCTATCATCTTCTTCTAGTTACCTTTAATATTGTACTAGTAGGTTTTGATCTTCTTCTAGTTGCCTTTAATCTTATACTAGTTGGTTTTTATCTTCTTCTACTGATTGTCTTTCATCTTTTTCTACTGATTGTCTTTCATGTTCTTCTTGTTGGCCTTCATGTTCTACTGGTTGTTTTTCATCTACGACTTGGTGGTTTTCATGTTCTTCTATTTGTCTTTCATCTTCTTCTATTTGACTTTTATCTTGTACTGGTTTTCATTCATGTTCTACGGGTTGTCTTTCAACTTCTTCTCGATGTCCTTCATCATCTTCTAATTGTTTTTCATGCTCTTCTAGTTGTATTTCGTCTTGTACTGGTTGGTATTCATCTTCTTTTAGTTGTCTTTCATCTACTACTGGTTCTCTTTCATGTTTTATAAGTTGTCTTTCATACTCGACTGGCTGTCCTTAATCTTATACTGGTTCTCTTTCATCTTCCTGTAGTTTTCTTTCATGTTCTTCTACTTGTCTTTTATCACCTTCTTCTTATTTTTCATTCTCTTCTAGTTGTCTTTCATATTCTTCTAGCTGTATTTCGTTTTGTGCTAGTTGTCTTTCATGTTCTACTGATTGTCTTTGATCTCTTCTAGTGTTCTTTCGAGTTATACTAGTTGTCTTGCTTATACTAGTTGTCTTGCTTGTACTACTGGTTGTCTTTTACGTTCTATAGGTTGTCTTTCATAGTATGCTGATTGTCTTTCATCTGCTACTGATTGTATTTCATATTCTTCTAGTTGTCTATCATCTTATTCTAGTTGTCTTTCATTTTGTACTATTTGTTTTTCATTTTCTACTGGTTGTCGTCTACTAGTTGTCTTTCATCTTCTTCTCGTTGTCTTTCATCTTATACTGTTGGTTTTGATCTTCTTCTAGTTGTCTTTCATCTTCTTCTAGTTTTCCTTCATGTTCTACTAGTTGTTTTCATCTACTACTTGGTGTTTTTCATGTTCTTGTATTTGTCTTTCATCTTCTTCTAGTTGACTTTCATCTTGTCTTGGTTTTCATTCATGTTCTACGGGTTGTTTTTCAACATCTTCTAGTTGTTTTTCATGCTCTTCTAGCTATGTTTGTCTTGTACTAGTTGTCTTTCATTTTGTGCTGGTTGTCCCAACTTGATCCTCTTCTCCAGGGATCCCAGATGAGGGATCCCTCGGAGAGCCGCCGACTCCAACTATCGTCCATGTACAATCCATACTAGATCTGACCAACTGACCATCCTAATGCCCTACTGATTGTCTTTGATATTCTTCTAGTTATCGTTCATTATCTATTGGTTGTCTTTCATCTTTTTCTATTTAGCTTTCAACTTCTATAGTTTGTCATTCATGTTCTATAGGTTGTCTCTCATCTTCTTATAGTGGTTGTCTTTGATCTTTTTCTAGTTGTCTTTGATCTTTTTCTAGTTGTCTTTCATCTTCTGCTTTCAACTTCTTCTAGTTGTCTTTCATCTTCCTCTAGTTTTCTTTCATCTTCTTCTAGTTTTCTTTCATGTTCTTCTAATTTTCTTTCATGTTTTTCTAGTTGTCTTTCATCTTCTTCTTCTGTTTTTCATTCTCTCCGAGTTGTTTTTCATCTTCTTCTAGCAGTTTTTTATCTTCTACAAGTTGTCTTTCATATTCTTATAATTGTTTTTCACCTTTTTATAGTTT
>JAJGRW010001351.1:0-53902 GCA_025461045.1 Carex parvula
AACATGACAGAAGTGCATCGATATTTCATTGCAAAAATATCAGCGACGCACCGATGTTTTTTTAACACTACCCTGCTTAATTGCCAATGCTAAGTCTAATAAAACATCGATGTTTCATTACAAAAACATCAGCGACGCACCGATGCTTTTTTAGTACTACCCGGCTAATAAAACATCGGTGTTTCATTGCAAAAACATTGATGATGCACCGATACATGCAACCGATGTAACACACGCATCAAACCAAATGCATTTAATAGCCAAACCGAGTGCAAACTTTTCTCCTACGACTTTTTATTCTAGCCAACTATGCTATGTCCATCCTAAAAAAAAAAAATCAAGTACCGGCAGAAAATGGCCGGTACTGTATTAAAAAAAAAATTTGAGCACCGGCTATTTTCCGGCCGGTAATGAATTAAATTGAGTACCAGTCAGAAAATGGCCGGTACAAATATTTTTATAACTTTTCAGCTGATCTAGATATATTAATTAATTTCTATTAAACTTTGGATATTAATAAAAATGTCGGGCTTTTGTAGACTTCAAGTTCATATAAATATAGGAGAGCATACTTTAAGTTTTACAAAAGAAAAAAAAGAATGACATGGACCCCTTATATTTTATTTTATTGTTCTTTTGAGTCCTTGCTGACTCAAAAGAACTCAAATTTGTCGTAGGAGACGATTGGGTTCTCCAGACAACGCTTATCATGGAAAAATGCTATTTAAAGTTGATTGATATGGTAAATTATAGTTTAAGCGAATAAACATTCCGTACCATAATATTTATTAATTCATGAATTGGGAAACGTTTCAAAGAGGGGCTTAATTGATAGCGACTTGACACGACAAAAGTAAATTATATCTTGGAACCCCGTCCCCACGTTGGTTAGTATCTAATCTTAATTTGGCAGCTCCGTATCTAAAGTCTCTGGATAAGAATGAAACGCTACTAAAATATAATACAATTCCTCTTTCATTATCAATGAGAAAAAAAAAAAAACAGAATATAATTATGAATTTATGATGAATTATAAATAAATTTGAGATGAAATTTTGGGTCATATGAAATTTATGTACAATTCCTCTATATTCATCACAAATTTTAGTATTAAACACAATATATAATCTTAGTTTATGATGAATTATAAATTAATAAGAGTTAATTGCTCATATGTCCATTAAAACTTGTAAAATTTTCTATTTCCAACTCAAAATTTATTATATTTCTGTTTTTTCATTCAATTAGCCTGTTCTGCACTTCCATTATTTTGTCCATAACTTTTAGTAAACATTTTTTTTTAAATTATAAAGCTTGATATTATTCTATAAGATTCTAATGTATTGAGTAATTTTTGAACAGACTGTTCGGAAGTTTTGATTTGGTCTGTTGGTACTTTGGATTGAATATAATGCTGTTAGCAAGGTTGTAAAATGCGATTTCCATGCGGTATGCGGAAGGCCACCGCATACCGCATATACGGTATGCGGCTGCATAAGCGGATTTTCATACGGACTTATATATGCGGGTTTTAAAATGAGAATTGATATATATATAAACAAGTATGCGGTAATATGCGATATGCGGTAATATGCAGTCGAATATGCAGTAAAAATATGCGGCCGAATATGCGGTAGAAATATGCGGCCGAATATGCAGTCGAATATGCGGCCGCATATGCGGAACCGCATATTGATTTTTCATGCGGTTGCCAACCGCATACGCATATGCGGCCGCATGAACCGCATTTTACAACACTGGCTGTTAGTATATCAGACTCTGTGATTGATGTCCAAAATTTTTATTCATAGCACAGTTTCAAAAAAAAAAAAAAAATACTGTTTTTGAAAATTTTGAAATGTATCATTGCCGCACCGGTGTTGCGCGAACCCATTTAATAGAGTCCGCACAATGTCGGTGCGGACCCTGAAATGGGTCGGCACAATACCGAAGCGGATCCAGAGCCGCATAATGCCAGAGCGGTACTCCATTTAAAAAAAAAATTGAAATCAGTCATTTGTTTTTTTGTTATAAAAATGTTTTTATGTTGTTTAAGTTTTAGTTTGAAGTGTTGTTTAAATTGATATATTTTTTGTCGTATCGTATTTTAGAAATGTCGTTTGTTGAAATATTTTAGATATGTTGTTTGTTTGAAAAAAAAAAATTTGTGTACGGCGAGATAATGATAGTAACAAAATAAATAAGTAACAGTATCAAACAAATAAGTAACAGTATCAAACAAATAATGATAGTAACAAAATAAATAAGTAACAGTATCAAACAAATAAGTATCTGACAAAACATCTAACAATAGTACAAATCAAAGCCTACGGATCTTGACTAAATACCGTCATCGTCTTCTTCTTCCTGAACCCAAGACCTCGCCTGGAGAGTGGCGTCTCGTCAGTCTCTGCTGAGTCTGTAGAGTCCTCCGCCTGGACATCCAAGACTGAACCGGCTCGTCATGAACCTCCTCAATTTCGGATGTCTACTGGACTTCAGGACCAAAAACTGTAGTCTGTCCGGACTCAGGCTGACGTGAATAAATATGTCTGTCTGGCAATAGGGTTATCATGGAGCGAAGGGTTTTTTATAGAGGCCATGGTACATTTCAAAATTTTCAAAAACAGTAGTTTTTTTATTTTTATTTTTTTTAAGGCTGTACTATAAATAAAAATTTCGGGATTGATATATCATATAATTGATGCATTTTTGTCCTAGAATAATTGAATGCGCCTAAGGCCTATTATGGGTCAAGTTGACGTATCAGTTTAGAGGCCACCAGCACAGGAACAAAGATAAGATATCCATCCAGTTGTCCTTCACTGGAGAATAGACGCTGTACCTTCTAACGACCCTTCCTAGTCCCCAACTCTGTTGCCTAGCAGCCTAGGTGGGTTTTCTTCTGCTGACGTGGCTTTGACAGGACTAATGGAACCACCAATTTTCCCAATGTTGCGTTTATACGAGTACTGCTGAAAACACATTTTCTTTCTTCTCGCTTTACCGCCCAATTAAGTCATCTATTTTCAACAATATCTTGTTCACAGCAACAAATCAACAATGTAAAATAAAGCTAAAGGCCTTAAGGTGGCAGCATGTTCTATTTTAAGCCTTGTTAGCTTATTTTATCCGGATTCCATCATTTTATTGAATTAAACTTTTTTAGTATCTTTTTTTACCTTCTTAATTATCACATTTTCTTAATCCGACTCTATCAAACAAGTACTCCTTAGTCTCACTTAAAATTTAATCTCACATGTGATGCCGAACAGCATTTTAGCATCTCTAGTTTGCACGAGCTTTTTACTAGTAATTAATTTTTAATGTATATTTGGTGCTTCCGTGCAAAATAAAACAATATAAGCATTATGAGTAGAACAGGGGGTGTTCTTTAAGCTAAAAAAATTTGGAGAGCTTAATTTCAAAATCTATCAGATTCATTTCAAACAACGAATCAAAGCCGTTAAACTGATATACTTTATAAGTGATATATTTATATGCAAATTTTATAAATTCTTTTAAATTATTTTAGTATATAGTCTAGCAATAATTTGTTATAAATTAAGTTTAATGTATTCATTTTTATTCATGTTTTGACAGCTGGACTATATCTAAAATAATTTATAAATTTAACATGTAAATGAATCACTCATGAAGTACATCGGTTTTACAGTTTGAATTTGTCGTTTAAGCTCACAAAGAGTCTAGATGAGCTTAAAAACACTCTAATTTTACTCGAAGTATTATTGATGATATTATTATAATAGATTGTCGTCATCATTGTTTTTGTTGTTATTGTTATAAATATTATTGCTACTATTTGTACTACTACTAAAATTATTGTAATTTTTTATATAATAACAAATAGAAAATTAAATTGATTATAGAGGTTCTGATTTTATTATTATTCTTAATAATTATTGTTTTATTCTTGTAAAATGAGGGATTAAGTATTATTAAAGAAGTGTAAAATTTGTTCTAGATTATTTTTTGTCCCACTCTATACCCGAAGAAAGTTAACAGTAGAAAACGAAAGGACAATATATTATAAAATATACCCGGAGAAAGTTTTCCTATCTGAATTTTCAGTTCACATAAAAAAAGTACAATTAAGGGTTTTACATTAGGAAATAGTACCGACATTTTTATTACTATCCAAAGTTAATTACAAATTAATAAATATACTCAGAATCTCTGGGTTTTTCGAAAAATGCCCAAACCGACCAGAATCTGGCCGGTTTCTTCCCCCTTTTTTTTTTTTTTTTTTAAGAGACACTATGAAGAGCAAGATAATGAAATCTAACACTAAAAATTTGAATTTTTTGTTTAAATTATTTGTTAGATTACTTCTTTTGATGTATAATTAGCATATTTATATTAAAATACACTAAATTACTTGAAATTATGTTAAATTACATTATATTACATTAAACTACGCTAAATTATGTTAAATTACACTAAAATACGGTAAATTCCGGTAAATTACATATGAATATGGATGATATCTTTAAACGGCTATAAAACGACGCTCGAGTGTCCGAATTCAGCAAATGACCACTTTTCGGAAAGCTTGTGAAAATACGATGCATTAATGTGGGCAATGCTGGGTTTCAAAATTCAAAATTGCCAAAAAACTAAGGGAAGAGCCTCAAAACTTGAGTTGAAGGTTCCAATTAAGGTTTTCATTTCTATTAATCTAAGTAGCTCAGTAAATTAGTTATATAATGAACTTGTAAAATACTAATTTTTACTATTTTTGAAATTTTTGAATTTTTTTTTATGATTTATGAAAGATGGCACAAAATCGGTCTAATTTAGCGTAATTTTGCGTAGTTTACTGTAATTTACCGTATTTCATTATAATTAGCGAAATTAGTGTAATTTAGCGTAATTCAACATAATTTAACATAATTTAGCGTAATTTAATGTAATATAGTGTAATTCAACATAATTTCAAATAATATACTGTATTTTAGTATAAATATGCTAATTATAAATCAAAAGAAGTAATCTAACAAATAATTTAAACAAAAAATTCAAATTTTTAGTGTTAGATTAATTATCTTGATTTTCATTGTGTCTCTAAAAAAAAAAAAAAAGAAACCGGCCAGAATCTGACCAGTTTGGGCATTTTTTAAAAAACTCAAGAATTCTGATTATATTTATTAATTTGTAATTGACTTTGGATATTAATAAAAATGTCGGGAAATAGTGTCACTGCAGCACGTAGTATAAAGTTATTGAATTAAACTTCAGAATTATTGAACGTCTTATTCCCTCTTATCAAGTAATAGGATTTCTTTCATCAAAAAAAAAAAAAAAAGAGGGGGGGTGGGGGGGTGGGGGGTGGTGGTGTGGGGAATTTCACGTTTATCCCAAAAAAAATAAAATACGTATTTTTTCCTCTAAAATTTCAAATTACTTATTTATCTTTTTATACTTCAAAAATTTCCAAATTCACCTATTTTATTGTCTTTTATATTAAAACTCATTTTAAATTTACAAAAATATCCAATTTACCCTTTATTAAAAGCATAAAATGTCCATCTGACTCAAATTTGAATCCGATAAGTTTCTCTATGTACTGTCCAATCTGCTTTAAGATCCTCACAATTTTTTTTTTTTTGTACATAAGAATTCATGTTTCAAATATATGGTAACGGTTGAAATATCTAATCCTCACGAAATGTCACAAATAATTTTTTTTTCTCAAATAATCTAGGAGTCCAAGATGGCACTAAAGATATTTACCAGAAGTGGAACTTTTTGATTTTGACAATGGCTTTTCAAAAAATGAAATTAATTGAAAAACGAAAAAAAAAAATTTAGGTATGTTATTGAAGACATAGATAACTGAGTGAGGATATGATATGGTAATATTCATATTACAAATTGATCTTTAATATAGATTTATATTTATATTTTTGAAATTTAAATGGTCAAATCGAACTATTAAACATGATGTTCATATGTGGAAATGCACTTGTAGATCAAATAATACATTCTTTGTAGATTTGTTTTTTGGATAAGTAGAAAATCACTTGATTGAAAAATTCTGAACCATAAAAAAGTAGTGGTTCTCTCACAACAAAAAGTTGGCACTTATCGCGAGGGAACTCCGTCGCGAAAAGTATCGTCGCGAAAAGAAAAATCACAGTTATGACGGTACTCTGTCGTGAAAAGTGCCTCGCGATAAGTGCCTACTTTTCGCGACGATACTTATTTAAAATAGTAAATAATTCTAAAAATTAAAAAAATTGGTTTACAAGTGCTTATTTATATAGATATCATATTTAATAGTTCAGATCGATTCGCTTGAATTTTGAAAATAGAGATATAGATCCATAGGATATGTTGATCCATACTATGAATATTATATATATAAGCCTCATTGATAACTTATAATTTAATTTTATACAGCTTAAATAATATTTGATGATAAGAATCAGCATTTGATCTAATGACAAAGATATATGATTTCTGATGTGGGATTATGAGTTTGAAATTCCGGTGAGATTTTTTTTTATTATAATAACAGGAATATGAAATTTGAAGACTTTGACATCTATTATTCTTTCAAAAAACTAAATAAATAATATTTGATGATGTATTGCATACTAGTCCATGAGAACCGTATGGTACTTGTGGAAATATGGGATGTTGGTAATATTAATGAGTCCGGCTACTATAACACTAGTGTCATTTCAAACTAAATAACACTACATCTTAGACCATTGGATCTACTTTAATATTCGTGTACAATATAGCACTGGAATGACACTAGTGTCTTGCACGAATATTAAAATAGATCCAATGATCTAAGATGTGGTGTTATTTAGTTTGGAATGACACTATAACAGTTATAATAGCCGGACTCAATATTAATTCTCGATAAAGACTTGAAGCGTACGTAAAGCTTTACCCTTTTCGGAGTTTCTGTGTGGCGGTGTCACCGAACCTCTAACAATTTATTTAATTATAATGTTTATTGTTTTGATATCATCTCACTGACAAGCTAGCGTGCTCATTTTTGCCTGAATTAGATTGTGATATATCCTCTGAGACGGCCACCAATCAGCCTACTCTATTGCGAAAAGCTGACAACTAACTTATATATTCGGTGGTTGTGTTGATACTAACAAGATTTGTAAATAATTTGCGAAATATTTATTTTCAACATCTTTTAAATATATAGACAGATTAAATAAACTTTTATCAAATGTACCAGTTAGATGGCTATATGCCTCTAACCTTCAAAAAAAGAGAAAAGAAAAAAGATTTTCTGAATCATTCATGAATTATATGCAAAATTTTATTGATCGGCCAATATATTTTGAAGAATTTGTTTTGTTTCTAAGATCTTTAGAATTTTAATATTTATGTATAAGAAAACGAACTAAATGTTAATTATGTCTTTGTTAATTTGAATAACAAAGTCCCGAAAATCTCGAATTAATTACTATAGTTTTTTTTTGAAACATTGATAGAATTAATTACTATAGTTGTGTCTACAAATTGTTAACTTCTGGGAAGTATATGTCGGTGACAGACCTCACATAGTGACATGCTATTGTTTCTGATGCAACAAAACATATCAGAGTTCTACGATTCGAACAGAGGGGACACTCTATTTCGCCAGTAACACAACGAACCAAGCACTACTGTTGATTGTCCACTATATATTTTTGAAGGAAGATAAGAAAAAATGATTGTTTGCCTCTTGGGAGCTTTCTCAGATTGCTATCAGTATAAATATGCAGATAAAAAAAAATGATTGTTTGCCTCTTGGGAGCTTTCTCAGATTGCTATCAATATAAATATGTAGGCGGGAGGGGATCTAGAATTTTGATCAGGAGTAGACACAAAATATTAATAAGAGTATAATTTTGTTTTCCTAACGAATCGGAGTGGGATAGTGGATAGAGATCTAAAAAAATCACGGCACGACATAGTTTTTTCATGACACGTGTGCCGGTTACGTGCCGTGACCATCTACGTGACGTGATCAACTTCTGAAAATTTAGCATGACAAGACACGTCACTCAAAAGATTTGGTCACGGCATGACACATGGTCACGTGTAATTATGACCGTTAGATCTTAATTGAATGGTGAATATTAAATAAACTAACTTAAATTATGAAACAAATAGTTAAACGTGACCAAACGTGACTGGTCACGTTTGGACACGTCACGTATGGTCATGCATGGGGTAATTAACGTGTTGTGACCATTCACGTGGCATGACCATCCTTTCAAATTTGGTCACGGCACGACACGATACGTGATCCAAGTTACGACGTGACTAGTCACGGATATTTATATCCTTGATAGCGAACCTCTTTTTCTTCTAACAAATTAACGATTCTTCTAAGTAGAGTAGCGAATCGGACTACGTCTTTTTTTTCTTTCTTTTACGCGAATCAGTCTGGATTGACTTTTTTTTCCGCACAATTTTCTTCTACTGGACCGTGAATTAAATCCAGGGGTAGGTATTAAATCCATACAGGGGTAGGCACAAGTATAAAATACCACTGGATCTAAAAAGAATTTCGAATCCAGGAGTAGGCACTTGCCTACCCCTGATTCTTCTTGAGTCCGCCACTGTATGTAAGGTTTAGCCACATAATTATCCTCGGCTGTTAGATTTATACAAGAAGATTATTATAGTACTATAAATAATTATTTCATTCTAATTGCACAATATATCTCTAAACTTAATTACACAATACATATATAACTATCAGTTGAATATATATATGGAGAAGTTATTTTACTAACTAAAATCTAGGTTCTAAATATTTACATCGTTGTCCCTGAAAACATCGTCATCAGTTCAAAAAAGACCAGAGTTGGTATTGATCAATCTAATACTAACGGCTCATCTACATCACGGATGGTAAAGATCACCACATCTACACCATTAGCCCAGTAACCCAACCGATATTCCAGAGTCACTCAAAGCCAACGGTAGAATAAAAATAACCAATGGCAAAGGAGGGGCACATCAACGCCATTGGTTATTTCAACACTATCAGTCAGTAAAAAGTTCTAAGTAATTACAACGCTGCTCCGGATTACATACTCCATCGGTCCTGAAGAACAATCAATGATAAATGGACGATAATAAATATGTTTTTTGTAGTAGTGGTATTTGACATGAGAATTCTCACATAAAGAACATTGTCTTTATTACTAAATTAAAAACTTGTTCTCTTATGCTCAATTATATTTTGATATGAATAATTTTAACATTATCCGTTTGTTACCATTTCATTTACGTATGGCGCTATTTAACGGTCTATATATATTGCATCCGAACGCAACGACTTGCTCGGCTGTTTTCGTGGTACAACAGGACAGATTCAGTTGGGAAGTGTGCTGCTTTTTTTATTAATACTCTAAAAAAACTATCAAATCTGCCCTCAATTCTAACTTTTAACTAAAAATACATTGACCGCTTCACTGAGGGGCGGTTCACTATTCATACCAGACCTCCTCCCATGGGACGGTGTGGTTTTTTTTTTTAAGAGACAATATGAATATCAAGATGCTGAATTCTAACGCTAAAAATTCGGATTTTTTTTATATTTGTTAGATTACTTCTTTTGATGTATAATTAGCATATTTATACTAAAATACGCTAAGTTACATTAAATTATGTTAAATAACGTTGAATTACACTAAATTACGTTAAATTACGCTAAATTACAATAACTTCGCTAATTATGCAGAAATACGGTAAATTACGCTAAACTACGCAAAATTATGCTAAAGTAGACCAATTTTGTACCATCTTTCATGAATCATAAAAAATAGTAAAAAAATTCTGAAAATAGTAAATAAAAATCTTAATCGGAAACTTCAACTCAAGTTTTGATTTCCTTTGTTTTTTGGCAATTTTGAATTTTGAAATCTAGCATTGCAAGCACTAACACATGCGTATTTTCTCAAGCTTTCCGAAAAGTGGTCATTTGCTGAAATCGAACACTCAAGCGCCGTTTTATGGCCGTTTGAAGTTTCATTGTCGTTTTTCACCTTTTCAGTGAAGATATCGTCCCTATTCATATGTAATTTAGCGTAATTTACAGTATTTTAGCGTAATTTAATATAATTTAGCATAATTTAACGTAATTTAGTGTTATTCAGCGTAATTTAACATAATTTCAAGTAATTTAGCGTATTTTTAGTATAAATATGCTAATTATACATCAAAATAAGTAATCTAACAAAAAAACCCAGCTAACGTGGTTATATTTATTAATAAAATGTTAGATACTAGGGTTTAGAAATTAGAGTTTAGGGTTTAGGGTTTCTTTTAAATATCACTAATTTTTATAATATGTTATGTGAAAATTGTAAATCATTTAATGTACGGTAATTTTTATGGTTTAGGGTTTAGGATTTAGGGTTTTTGGAAATTGTCCAAAGTAAGATATTAGGGTTTAGAGTTTAGCGTAATTTAAAGTAATTTAGTGTAATTCAACATAATTAACATAATTTCAAGTAATTTAGCGTTCTTTAGTATAAATATGCTTAAAAGAAGTAATCTAACAAATATTTCAAAAAAAATTCGAATTTTTAGCGTTAGATTTCAGCATCTTGCTATTCATATTATTGTCTCTAAAAAAAAAAAAAATCAGACCATCCCACAGGAGGCGGTCTGGTATGAATAGTGGACCGCCCCCAGTGGGGACGGTCAGGGTATTTTTAGTAAAAAGTTAGAATTAAGGCAGATTTGATATTTCGTTTTTTTTTGGGTATTAATAAAAAACGCCGGGGAATTGTGGAGTCTTATTTCAAATGAACGTAAATAATAATTTATACTATATTTATATGAATAAATTTCGTACGTGGATTTAAAAATATATTCGACAGCTTATATATTGGATTTACTTATGGATATTACAAAATGACCCACCTTAATTATTGAATTAGCATGTGGATATTTAAAAGATATTTAATAGTTTTTTTTGGATCCGTTGGACTTGTATAATTTTAATCTGCATTCTGTTAAGGATTTGATAAATAATATACTTTTAAAATATTACATAAGTTTTGAGCTGTTTTGAAACTACATATATATTACATTTAATTAGAGAAATTAAATCAAAATTAATCATATAAATTAGTTTAATCATGATCATTATTCTTAATTAGTACCTTTATAAAAATATAATATAATTAAATCAACCTTCTTTTATATGTATTTCATTATTTCATACGATTTTGCTAAACAATTAATATAATTCGGATCTGATTCGAATGAGCTATGATGGTCATATAAATTTATATCTGAATATTTATTAAATATGAATTTTTACATGAGGTTAGAATGTCTCAGTACTCATGTCTCATGTTCTTTATCTCTATTTTAAAAATTCAGACAATTGATCCAAAATACTCAACATGATATTCATATTAAAATGTACTTGGAGATCAAATTTTATATTTTTGGAAAATCTTTACCTACCTACAAAATAGTAATTTTTTTTTCAAAAAATATAAAATTTAATGTCCAAGCACATTTTAATATGGAGATTATGTTGAGCGGTTCAAATCAACTGTTTGCTTTGAAAACAAAGATGAATGTAAGGTACAATGAGACATGAGGCATTATTTGAACATTTTTTTTACGAGTAGCTAGGGTTAATATGCCTCGTTGTTTCCATGTTCTCATTCATGCCCCACATTCTTATCTCTATTTTCAAAGTCTAAATAGGAGATCCGAATCGCTTAACACGATATCCATATTAAAATTTCCTGTGAAAAATAACGGTTATGATTGCATTTTTAAACTTTGAAAACAAAAATAAAAATGTGGATTATGAATGAGATACAAAATTAATGATGCATTTTAACTCTATTTTTTTTTTACATAGATTTCATATATATTTTAAGAAAATTTATATTTAAGTTATATTAAAATTTCATCGGAATTCGATCCATTAACAACATCCACTTAACGACGACACGACTGATGCCAGTTGAATGGAATTAAGTTGCGGAAGCACATTGTACAATTGCAAACGATAAATAAAAGCAAAGACAAGTACGAGGGAATCAACTCAAACAGTAATGAGGAGTCTGACTTTGACCAATCGACTGAAAATATTGTTAATAAAATGTCACTGTTTATATTGTTATGACTCTAGATTACAAAATGAATAAAAAAAATATCAATTTTTCAAATACACAAGAATAAAATCAACAAATACTGATTTGTTATTTGAATTTTAATGTTAAAATATTAATAAAAACATATGGTAAACTTGTGAGAAATCTTATGGAGGAGAATTATTTCACGTACATGATAGCCAGTAACACTTAATAACCTTAAAGTAATTAATGTCGACCTTAATTACTTTGAACAGTTAACTAGGTAGAATATATATTATATATTAAGATGGAGCATACAGCCTATAGTGAATAGTTAATTACAGATTTTTAATTAGTGAGAATGTATAGTTAATAATTAAATTAAAGTTTGTCCAACTGTAGACCGACATTTTTCTTAATATCCAAAGTTTAATATAAATTAATTAATATACCCATACCTGCCAGGAAATGACCGATACCCTTTTATTTAAATACCAGCTATTTTCTGACTGGTACCCTATTTATCTAATTACCGGCTATTTTCTAGCCGGTACCCTTTTTTTTTGTGCTGTTTTACACCCTATAAAATATCCATCTTTCTCTCTCTCCCCCTCACAACTCACTCAACTCAACCCTGACTTCTCCTCTTCCTTAGGTATATTTTTGCTTTATTTAATTTAAATTATTATTTTTTAATAATTAATTTAATTTTTAAAAATAATTAATTTAATTCTTAAAAAAATATTAATTTAATTATGAAAAATAATTAATTTAATTATTAAAAAAATATTAATTTAATTATTAAAAATAATTAATTTAATTATTAAAAAAATATTAATTTAATTATTAAAAATTATTAATTTAAATTATTAAATATAATTAATTTACACTAATTTAATTTTTTTGAGTTTAGTGGACTGACCATTACATGTATACAAACATGATCCATTTAATTTGTAAATTAATAAAATAATTAATGTATTTAATTTTTTATTTATTTTTAATTATTTTTCAGTAACCTGTACATTAGATTAATAACCTGACAATTATTTATCATTTTTCAAAATGTAGTTTGTTTGTCATGGCCTTGATTTCATTACACTATGGTGGGAAGGTTCTTAGTAATGCATACGGGACTTATTACTCCAAAGAGGCAATTAATTCATTTATGATTCCCGATGATATCTCACTTTGTGACTTGAAATCCATGATTTACGCATGCACTGCTTATAAGCCAGAAAAGTGGAACTTAGAATTGGCAACCCAAGTTTGCAATGGAAACTCCGGGAAATATACCCTTGCGAAACTACTAGATGAAAGTATTGGGTAATCGCTGTACCCTTTGATTAGGTTAAGTATGCAGAAAGTTGGTAAAACAAATATTTTACTTTTAACTTAACCCTAGGATTAAAAGAGTTACGTCGGAAAGCCAAACGAAAGTTCCTTTTCCAGTCTTTCCCTTGACATAATCTTTTAATCCTACTTAGGATCTACTCCCCGATTGATTTCTAAAATAATATTTATTTAACATTTAAATAAATATAAATAACATTTATACCTTGTTACCAAATTATAATTGGAATGCAGACCGAGCGAGAAGACCGGATCTGAGCAATGTCTTCTTTCGGAGCAATGACTTCTCTCGGAGCACCAAACATATGGTGCCTCTATAGGTTATCCACCAGGACTAACCAGAGAGCGGTTTATTTCTTTTGCCAGAAATACTGTAAACCGCGGTATTACGTAAAAACACTATTCACGGGAAAAGGACGAAATAGCAGAATTCCCGACCGGCAGTTATTCTGATTTTACTAATAAGTAAAACACTATTCACCGAAATCCCACAAACACTATTCAACAACACGAAAGATAATACGTATCAGATACGTATAACTTTCGTTTAAACCGCAACACTATTTGGGAGAGAAAACGAGAAAGAAAACGATAACCGAGCCAATTCGAATCGAACTCAGACTTTTTGAACTTTTGAACTTATGAATTCTCTTACCCCTACCCCTCCATTTATAGGGTTAGGGAGGTGCTTGTAAGCTGCTTGCAGCAGAGGTGCTTGTAAGCTGCTTGCAGCAGAGGTGATTATGTGGATAGGATTGATGACATGTCATGTGGATAGGATCGGTGACGTGTCATGCGGATAAGGACGAATCTGAAAAGACCAGAATACCCTCTCCCCGAACACAATTAATATCCGTATAATTATTCTGAATAATTATATTTCTTGCGGTTGTTGATTTCGGTAATTTATACAACGTGTCCTACACGTTTATAAATTAACCGGTTAACTTTTATACAACGTAAATTAACTAATGTTTTTGCTTGTCATTTTTACATGACATTTATAATATAATTATATCAAGTATAATTAATTATAAACCATCTTATTATTGATCATAATCAATTTATAATCAATCAATAAGATTCTCCGATTAACTCCTATAGGTGTGACCCGATAGGATCTGTGTTATGTTGGTAAATAGAATTAAAACCATTTTAACTTCTATAATCATGAGAGGCATCTGGCAAAACGCATCATGACCATCCAATTACACAGATGATGATGTACAGTACAATATCACGATCCAGTAAACTATTTTACTCGTGTTTAATTCTTTTGTCTCATAGCTGTCAGATTAATTTCAAGGTAGGTTTGTGTCATCCTTGTAAATTAATCTTTTCTTGATCTTGAGCAGATTATCAAATATGATTACTCTTGTATTCATACTGCTAGCAGATATTCTTACTCTATCAAGGGGCCCAGTGACACTATAACTCGTATAATAAATACGAGGGACAATAGTACTTTTGGTAGACCATCACTACCTCAGCTAAGTTATGTATACCGAAGAGCTACCGTTATAGCTACTTTTTACATATAGCGTTAGGTAACAATCACACATACACATCTCTTAGTTAGGAAAGATGAATACCTCATACTTTAGAATTTAACACTGAATGAAAGCATTAATGACACAAACACAATTCCGTATAATGTTTCATTCGGGGTCTGTCAAATACCATGTTCTCTAACATGTATCTATGTGATTAAATTGACAACTCCTTGTCTATGGTCAGTAAAACTTTAACCATCATTTAATCCACATACTAACCTTTAATTGGTTAATTAGTGTTCTTTGCTAATTACCTCGGTCAATGACTATTAAGAGTATTTATCATCTATATTATGAAGTTCTACTCATTTCGAATCCGAATGCCGAAATGATCCGTAATTCGATAAAACTCAAAGAACAAAATGATAATATTATTAATCATTCAATTCATGAACAAAGCTTTATATAATTAAATTATCGTATTATTGACTTCTAAATTATTACACTAACAATCTCCCACTTAAGCTAGAGTCAATCATATTGCCCTGTTAATTATACAAGTCTCTATTTTCTCAAAGATCTCATAGATCCCAAGAAAATCTCACAGCCTATCTTCTATGTGTTCCAGACCTATAGAAGCTGTATGCATCCGGTGCATGGCTTGAGTTAGAGTTTTGTGAGTGGATCAGCTGTGTTGCTGACTGTGTCAACTCTACAAATCTTTACATCACCTTTGTTTATGATATCTTATATCAAGTGATAACGTCTTATTTTTACTCGAGTTGTCATGGTCGGTTTGGAAACTTGTATCGGTGTAACTATTTACAACGAGTTCAGAATCACCGCCGTAGATAAGGATCATATCCTTATTTCTTCTCAAGTATTTCAGGATATTCTCTGCAGCGTTCCAATGTTCCAAGCCTAGATTAACCTGATATTTACTCGTTACACTTAAAGCGTACGAGACATCAGGGCGAGTGCACAACATGGTGTACATGATAGACCCAATAGCCGAAGCATATGGTACTCTACTCATCACGCTTCGCTCATCAGTTGTCATAAGACACTGAGTCTTGCTAAGTTGAACACTATGCGACATTGACAGGAATCCCTTCTTGGAATCCTATATGCTGAACCGATTCAGCACTTTTGTCAATGTACGTGCTTTGACTCAATCCTATGAGTCTCTTGGATCTATCTCTATAGATCTTTATGCCTAGTAAATAGACAGCCTCGCCCAAATCTTTTATTGAGAACACTTTCTTTAATGAAGACTTGGCTAATTTGAGAAAAGAAATATCGTTCTTGATTAGGAGTATGTCATCTACATATAAGATTTAGAACAGCGATGACACTCCCACTAGTCTTCCTGTACACACAAGGTTCTTCTTCGTATCTGACGAAATCAAACTTTTTGGCTTCTTCGTCAAACCGAAGATTTCAACTCCGTGATGCTTGCTTCAATCCATAAATGGATCTAAGAAGCTTGCACACTTTTCCAGCATTCTTTGGATCTTCAAAACCTGAGGGATGTATCATATACACGTTCTCTTCTAAGTTTCCGTTTAAGAAAGCGGTTTTGACATCCATTTGCCATATTTCGTAATCATGAAATGCAGCAATTGCTAGGAGTATCCGTATTGACTTGAACATAGCCACGGGCGAAAAAATTTCATCATAATCAACTCTTGAATTTGTTTGAAACCTTTCGCTACTAGCCGTGCTTTGTAAACAGTCAAATTACTATCCATGTTTGTTTTCCTTTTGAAAACCCACTTGTTCCCTATGTGTTTTAACCCATCAAGTGGTACGACTAGGTTCCAGACCTGATTGTCGTATATGAATTGTATTTCGAATTTCATGGCCTCCAGCCATTTATCGGAGTCGGGCCTATCCATTGCTTCCTCATAAGTCAGATGATCTTTAGTGTCAAACATTGAGACTTCGTGAAGTCCCATGTACCTCTCAGGTGCATGTACTATCCTTTCTGACCTACGTAGGACTTGTGCTTTCGGCTGTTGAACTTCATCCACAACTGTTTACGGGTTTAGTTGTACTTCAACTTGCGTCGAAGTATTTGAGCTCGGGACTGGAACCTCTTCCACAACTGTTTGTGGATTTGGTTCTTCCAAACGCTCATCAGCCGAAGCATCAAGTTGTGGGATTATCTTATCAACTTTTGATATGATATCCTGTGATGTATCTTGAACCTTTTCAAGTATTACATTACTCCCACTACTTTTTCTTGCAAGAAACTCTTTCTCCAAGAATACACCATGACGAGCAACAACTATTTTGTTCTCGGATTGGTGATAAAAGTAATATCCTTTCGTTTTCTTAGGATATCCTACGATAAAGCATTTATCAGATTTGGGTTCAAGTTTGTCAGACGTCATACGTTTGACAAATACTTTGCAACCCCAAATTTTAAGAAAAGATATATTTGGAACTGTTCCAAACCATAACTCGTACAGAGTCTTTTCTACTGATTTAGATGGAACCCTATTTGTCGTTAGTGCAGCAGTTTCTAGTGCGTGTCCCCAAAATGATTTTGGGAGGGTGGCTTTACTCATCATAGAACGAACCATGTCAAACAAAGTTCGATTCCTTCTCTTGGAAACACCATTCCATTGTGGTGTCCCTAGAGGCGTGAGTTGTGAGACTATCCCATATTCTTTCAAGTACGTTTTAAATTCCTGACTCAAATACTCACCTCTACGATCTGATCGTAAGGCTCTGATCTTTTGTCGAGTTGGTTTTCTACTTCAGTCTTGAATTCCTTGAACTTTTCAAAGGATTCAAAACTTATGTCTCATCAGGTAGACATAACCATATCTACTAAAGTTATCAGTAAACGTGATAAAGTAATAATAACCATTTATTGTACAAGTACTCATCGGTCCACATACATCACTATGTATAAGACTTAATAAGTCACTTGCCCTTTCACCTTTCTTGGTGAAAGGAGCCTTGGTCATTTTTCACGTAAACAAGATTCGCATGTGTCAATTGATTCAAAATCAAATTTACCAAGAAGTCCAACTTCTTGATGCGTTTCTCGTTTATATGACCTAGGCGACAATGCCACATGTAAGTCGTACTTTCATGAGACGTTTTGAGTCGTTTATTGTTGATGTTAAACATGGGTTTATCCATTTCCAGCATATAAAGACCATTTATCATATAAGATGATCTATAATATAATTTATTTTTATAAATAGAACAACGATTGTCCTTTTTATAACAAATGAAAAACCATTCATCTCTAAACATGAGATTGATATGATATTTCTAGAAATACTAGGAACAAAATAGACATTTTCTAGTTCCATTACAAAACCCGCTAGGCAAATACAACATTATACTACCGACGGTCATGGCTGCAACACTTGCCCATTTCCAACTCAGAGTTGTATTTCCTTGTTGCGTAACTTCCTTTTATTTCTTAATGACTGCATATTTGAATAAATATGAGCACATGATCCGGTATCTAATACCCAATCATTAAGAGAGGTTGCAACGTTTATTTCAACAATATATCTGAGACTGAAACTTTTGAGACATTCCCAAACTTCAGATCTCCTAGGTATTTCGGGCAGCTTCTCTTCCAGTGACCCTTGCCATTACAATAACAGCATTCAGTGTCAGGAGAAACCTTTATCTTGGGAGCGTTTGTTACCGGAACAAACTTCCCTTTGCCTTTGTACTTGGGAGCCTTTTTCTCTTTCGCCTTTTTGATCTTTCTCCCACCATCTTGGATCATGAGAACATGAGAACTTTTCTTCATGTCGCCCTTAGTGATCCTCAACATCCCTTGGAGCTCCTGTAAACTCTTATCCATCCCATACATATGAGGAAGAGAGTTCAGGATAATGTCCGTTGTCAACTCTTTGCTCTACGGACCGTTTAAGCTTCTCCAGTTGCTCCACATCGCTCGTCATACGAAGCATGTGAGAACTGATAGAACTGCTCTCTGCTATTTTGTGACTCAACAGAGACTTAGTCACTTTATACCTCTCAACACGTGATTGCTCTTGAAACATTTTCTTAAGCTGATCACACATGTTGTAGGATTTGGTATCCATGAATCGCCTTTGCAAATCAGGACCCATAATCCCTACAAGTAGGCTTTGTACATCAAGCTCATCTTATGTGCTTGATGCGTTTAGTGACGTTGTCTGCTGTGGCGCCAAGTTTAGGCACTTCAGGGATTTGTGTATCGAGAACGTATTCTTGCTTTTCACATCTCAGAACGATGGTTAGATTACGGAACCAGTCCGTAAAATTGGATCCGTCTGTGTTTAGCTTTTCCTTATCGAATAAGGAACATAACGAGAAAGACGTTTCTTTAGACATGTGTCTATAATGTTAAATGTAAAGATCTTTAGCTTTGTTCATGTAATGTTTTATTATAATAATAATAAAACTCCCACTACAAATTTGTTCTATACCCGTTTTGTAGTAGGATCCAAGATCCCTATTTTCACTAAGAACCAAGGCAGTGTATGCATATCATGGTCATAGTTATCTTAGGTAAGCAACTCTTTGCTAATCATATCTCTATATGACTCTTGGTTTCGTTAAACATCGTATGTTTAACCGAAACTTTGCCCCAAGCCCAAAACCATTTTGGAAATCATCGGTAAGTAACCTCACTCTATTTGATTCGATATATCCGATATATCCCTCGACCACCAAAGGTAAAAGTCGATGCCTACTGAGTAGTGGACCCATCAACCAATGAACAATGATGTGAGGAGGATAGAGTAGGAATGACAGTTTACTTAATTATGGGTTTGTTATTATGCTTAAACCGATAAGCTGTCAGTTCTATGCTGACCATAGCAACTATCCTATCATATAGGAATAGTTATGCGGCTATGACAAGGCGTTAAATCTAATTTACGCATTTGCTTAAACCAGTAAGCTGTCAGTTCTATTGCTGACCATAGCAACTATCCTATCATATAGGAATAGTTATGCGGCTATGACAAGGCGTTAAATCTAATTTACGTATTTGCTTAACCAGTAAGCTGTCAGTTCTATTACTGACCATAGCAACTATCCTATCATATAAGAATAGTTATGCGGCTATGACAAGGCGTTAAATCTAATTTAGGCATTTCATATCAAAGCAGTAAATCCTATTTACTCAAAACTATAAATCTAATTTACCAATTCAGATTACGTGAACAATTCATGTATATATCTACTAGTTACTAATTCTTTCTTTTGCAGCAGTTGATTGTGTACTGTTTTCGTGTTGTAAACCATATAAACAATTTATATGAATAATAAAAACAGTTAATAAGTTTAGAATACGTTAAGCAATTTGGTAATGTGACAAAGTCCCTTTTCGGCCAGTCATCAGGCAAGTAAAGGGGCTCCTAGGAAAGATAGAGAGTTACAAGGACTACTTAAGTACTTTCTTTCCTAGACAGAACCATCTCTTTACAAGGGAGATCGACAGCTCTTACTAAGGTACTTTATTGCTTCATCACATTCTTAGATGAACTTAACGTATTGAAAACAAAAATGTAAAAGCAATTTGGTAATGTGACAAAGTTCCTTTTGGGCCAGTTATCAGGACACGTAAAAGAAGAGGTTATGTCGGAAAGTCAAACGAAAGTTCCTTTTCCAGTCTTTCCCTTGACATAACCTTATCTTTTACGTGTGGAGATCAACAGTTCTTACTCAGGTACTTTATTGCTTCATCACATTCTTAGATATACTTTTACACAGTCAAAGTAAAGAAAGCATAAAGTCACTTTTATCTTTCTCAGTCGGAAAACCGAACCAAGAAAATCACATTTTATTCGGTTCAGGTTTTAAGCTGCAAATCTAAGAATTAAAACTTATAATATATGTATGCATGCACCATGCATAAGGTATAATTATTTTAGAAAATCAATCAGCAGGAGAGACTGTGCTCTGATACCACTGTTGGGTAATCGCTGTACCCCTTGATTAGGTTAAGTATGCGGAAAGTTGGTAAAACAAAAATTTTACTTTTAACTTAACCCTAGGATTAAAAGAGTTACGTCGGAAAGCCAAACGAAAGTTCCTTTTCCAGTCTTTCCCTTGACATAATCTTTTAATCCTACTTAGGATCTACTCCCCGATTGATTTCTAAAATAATATTTATTTAACATTTAAATAAATATAAATAACATTTATACCTTGTTTCCAAATTATAATTGGAATGCAGACCGAGCGAGAAGACCGGATCTGAGCAATGTCTTCTTTCGGAGCAATGACTTCTCTCGGAGCACCAAACATATGGTGCCTCTATAGGTTATCCACCAGGACTAACCAGAGAGCGGTTTATTTCTTTTGCCAGAAATACTGTAAACCGCGGTATTACGTAAAAACACTATTCACTATTCATCGAAATCCCGCAAACACTATTCAACAACTCGAAAGATAATACGTATCAGATACGTATAACTTTCGTTTAAACCGCAACAATATTTGGGAGAGAAAACGAGAAAGAAAATGATAATCGAGCCAATTCGAATCGAACTCAGACTTTTTGAACTTTTCAACTTATGAATTCTCTTACCCCTACCCCTCTATTTATAGGGTTAGGGAGGTGCTTGTAAGCTGCTTGCAGCAGAGGTGCTTATGTGGATAGGATTGATGACATGTCATGTGGATAGGATCGGTGACGTGTCATGCGGATAAGGACGAATCTGAAAAGACCAGAATGCCCTCGCCCCGAACACAATTAATATCCATATAATTATTCTGAATAATTATATTTCTTGCGGTTGTTGATTTCGATAATTTATACGTGTCCTACACGTTAATAAATTAACCGGTTAACTTTTATACAACGTGTCATACACGTTTATAAATTAACTAATGTTTTTGCTTATCATTTTTACATGACATTTGTAATATAATTATATCAAGTATATTAATTATAAACCATCTTATTATTGATCATAATCAATTTATAATCAATCAATAAGATTCTCCGATTAACTCCTATAGGTGTGACCCGATAGGATCTGTGTTATGTTGGTAAATAGAATTAAAACCATTTTAACTTCTATAATCATGAGAGGCATCTGGCAAAACGCATCATGACCATCCAATTACACAGATGATGATGTACAGTACAATATCACGATCCAGTAAACTATTTTACTCGTGTTTAATTCTTTTGTCTCATAGCTGTCAGATTAATTTCAAGGTAGGTTTGTGTCATCCTTGTAAATTAATCTTTTCTTGATCTTGAGCAGATTATCAAATATGATTATTCTTGTATTCATACTGCTAGCAGATATTCTTACTCTATCAAGGGGCCCAGTGACACTATAACTCGTATAATAAATACGAGGGACAATAGTACTTTTGGTAGACCATCACTACCTCAGCTAAGTTATGTATACCGAAGAGCTACCGTTATAGCTACTTTTTATAGATAGCGTTAGGTAACAATCACACATACACATCTCTTAGTTAGGAAAGATGAATACCTCATACTTTTAGAATTTAACACTGAATGAAAGCATTAATGACACGAACACAATTCCGTATAATGTTTCATTCGGGGTCTGTCAAATACCATGTTCTCTAACATGTATCTATGTGATTAAATTGACAACTCCTTGTCTATGGTCAGTAAAACTTTAACCATCATTTAATCCACATACTAACATTTAATTGGTTAATTAGTGTTCTTTGCTAATTACCTCGGTCAGTGACTATTAAGAGTATTTATCATCTATATTATGAAGTTCTACTCATTTCGAATCCGAATGCCGAAATGATCCATAATTCGATAAAACTCAAAGAACAAAATGATAATATTATTAATCATTCAATTCATGAACAAAGCTTTATATAATTAAATTATCGTATTATTGACTTCTAGATTATTACACTAACAGAAAGTACTTGGAGAGGAGTGTACGGCCATTTAAAGGTCACTGGAAATTTTATAATAGAAATCTACGCCAGAAGAGTTCCGATGGAGCTAGAGGTTAGAAGTTCTGGCCAAAATTCAGTTGCGCCAACTTATACAACACAACGAGAACCACACACTGACCCAGAAACAGACAATTCCTACACTCCACCAGCACCCCAATCATGACTTCAACCAATACTCCAAGTTTCATCCCCACCTAGACCCGTGCATGTGGCGCCTTTACTATTACCGTCATCATAACCATACCCCAGACCGACACTAGTAGACGATGAAATTGGGTCGAATTTTGAAAATATTAATGAAATTTCGGAGGAAGATCTACAAAGTGGGGTTGAATTTGATGGAGAAAATTGGGACTCTGATCACCTGGAGGGTTGTGGTGAAGATGGTTTAGTTGAAACAGCTCAATTTGTGGCCGGATATAAGAATATGCCGCTTACTGGCCGGACTGATACGCACCCGTTCTCAGACTTCAATGATGTATCTGAGTTTAGAGAAGCAAATATTTGTTACTATGAACAACGGATTGAGTACAAATGTGAGCTGGCGTCGGACCAATATTTTAAAAGCAAAGATGATCTTATTAAGAAGATTAGAGAGCACCATATTACTAAGAATCAGGAGATTAGAATGAAGAAAAGTGATAGGGACCGGATTCATGTGGTGTGCAAGGACCTGCGTTGTGATTACGAACCTAGGGGAAAACCAGCGGGATATGAAGATGCATGGGTTATAATAAGGCAAGACAAGCCTCACACATGTAGGATTGAGTATACAAGGACCGACAATGAATGGCATCAATCATTGCCGATGTCATTGAGAGAAGTATTAAGAGAGACCCCTGTATGAGCATCCAGACGGTGGCAGACTGTGTTTTATCTGTGTATGACAATGTAACCCCAAAATACAACCGACTGTGGAGGGGTCGTGAGCTTGCAATAACTCGATAATTTGAGAGTTGGAAGACTTCATACAGCTTGCTGAGACCACTGATGATGGCAATTTATGAAAAGAATTCCGGTTCAAAGTACCAATTTCTGACCATTCCGATACGAGATAAAGAATCATGAGAAATTATGAGACATGTTGTTCAGTTTAGGGCCGTCGCCTGGGCTTTTGGTTCATGCATTGCAGCATTTCAGTACTTAAGACCAGTGATCAGCATAGATGCATGCTTCTTGTCTGGGCGGTATGAGGGGAGGCTTTTGATAGCTTGCGGCTATGATGTCGAGAACCAATTGTTATCTATTGCATTTGCAATTGTGCATATGGAGGATACCGAGAATTGAGATTTTTTCTTGTGGTGGTTGAGAAATGAAGTGCTCGGATATGATAAATTTGTCTGTGTTATATCTGACCAGCACAAGGGGATCAAAGCTGCACTGACCGCAGAATACGGATGGTCTCCAGAGTTTTTTGTGCACAAGTTTTGTATACAGTATGTTGCTGACAATCAGGTCCAGAACTGTGGAAATGACAAGTGGTACGGATAGAGGTTCAGAGAAGGAACGAAGAAGAAGAAGCCAAAAAGGTTGAAAGAGATGTTCGAAGAGTTTGCTCAGGTATGTCTAATTTATAAAGTGGGGATTAAATATTTTATAAGACTCTTCTAAAAATGAAATAACATCTCTTTGTTTTGTGCAACTGAATCCAAGGTGTAATGCATTTTTAAGGAATGTGGGCAAAGTACGTCCTAATGATGCGATGAAGCTGTCTAATTATGAGAAGATTTTCCAAATCTATGATGGAGGATACCGATTTGGTATTATGACAACAAACGGCTCTGAGCCGCTCAACAATGTCTTCCGAACGAGCCGTAGAATGCCCGTGGCTGCCATAGTGGAGGATACGTTCTACAAGTGCAACATATGGTTTGTTGAGCGGCGACAACGAGCAATGTAATTAAAAGACAAGAAGCAGGTTCTTTCCGACCGGGTTTTTCAAAAGATCAAAAACATTGCAAGAATGCATTTGGTGCGTTATATGCATGGCCAAGGTCAATACCAAGTTTCATCCTAAATGAGTACGTTCCTTGCACCCGTAGCGACATAGGCAATATGAAACTTACTTACAGGGGGTTCGTGTACATTGTGACACACGGTCCCGACAATCAAATGGAATGTACTTGCAGAGGGATCTAATTAACTTCTATTCAGTGCGCTCATGTCTTAGTTGTTTGTCGTGACCGAAACTGGTTTGAGGACCAATTTGTTGCAGAATGGTATACTGTGAACTATCTTGAAAGTACTTGGAGTGGGGTGTTTGCTCCCATTGGCAATATGCTAGATTGGCCTGCTAATACTGAAGCAAGAATTCTTCCGAGCAAGGGTTAGATTAGGGTTGGGAGGCGAAAAAACATCCGTCATGTAATAACGATAGATAAAATGGAAGGTAGACGAAGGGGGCATCAACCTCACCATTCCACTACTGATAGGCAACGAAGAGGTGTTATTTATTAAAAATTATATTTATTTCCAATTATACCAATACTAAGTAACGCAGCAAATGCAGATGTAAGAAACGCAGCAAATGCGGTAGAAAATGAGCGAGTTATGGCAGAGGCAAATGGGTCCGGAGGGTCACTGCGTAGCACAAATACAAGTCGTTTAGGTGCAAGGAGAGCCATCTGGAAGCCAACCGAGGATGTCAACTAGTAGGCGTACAACAAGGGCATCTGGAAGCCAAGCAGTGCCATCTGGGAGCCAAGCAGGACCATCTGGAACCCAAGCAGAGCCATCTGGTTGGTCATCTGGTAGGCCATCTTCTGGTTTGTTTCGCGGATTTAGTTTTAGGCGTGGTAGTAATAAGTGATTTATATGCATGTTGTGAACTTGTTTATTTATATACTGCTTTCAGAACCTTTTTATTTGCAATTTGTATGGACTTTATTTGCAAATTGTGTGGTCCTTTTTTATTTGCAATTTGTGTGTACTTTACTGTTTTGTACGAGACTCTGAATTGGCTGCGAATTTAATTGTGATTCTGAATTGGCTACGAGACTCTTTTTTATTTGCAATTTGTGATGCAAGTCTGACTTGGCTGCGAATTTAATTGTGATCCTGAATTCTTTCTCATGAAGATCTTTAAAGGAAACAACACGTGACTACTAAATAAAAAGTAATTCTAATTTAATTAATAAAGCACAAACACATTAAGTTTAAACAAACTCTGAATTGATGAAATAAAGTCTACAAAATAGGCATTACAGAAACTCAAAAACTTTAGAACCTAATTTATCCAACTATAATAATACTACTTCTTAGAATGAGCCGATTTTGCCGGATCTGGATCAGTCACAGCAGACGAAGTGGTAGCCTTACCAGTATAAGTACATGAAACAAACTCATCGTCCGATGTTGGAGGCTCTAGAACAACTTTTTCAAACCATAACCGTAGGGGTTTCTCACAAAGTTATCGTCTAAAATTTCATAACTAAGAAATTCCGACTGTATGAATGATTGACATGTCTTTTTATCAGGGCATACTGGACACTTGTACTTTTTTCCCTCAATTTTACCTCGATCACTACTTGACCCTCCTCTCGCTATGCCACGATAGGACGACTTACCTTGGTTGCTATTGTTCATCCTTTTGGCCCCTTCAAATATCGGCCTTTTCGCCTCAAAATCGCCTTCTCTTACTCTCTGTCCCTTCCTCCCTTTCTCTTTTGTGAGTTGAGTGAGTTGTGAGGGGGAGAGAGAGAAAGATGGGTATTTTATAGGGTATAAAACAGCAAAAAAAAAAATAGGGTATCGGCTAGAAAATGGCCGGTAGTTAGATAAATAGGGTACCGGTCAGAAAATGACCGGTATTTAAATAAATAGAGTACCGGCTATTTTCTGGCCAGTATGGGTATTTTTATAAATACTCGGGAGATCTGGGTATATTAATTAATTTTAAACTTTGGATATTAATAAAAATGTCGGAACTGTAGATAGCTAGCTTAGCACCCATATAATTAAATTATAATGAAGACAGAACAGCTCATTGTCTCTGGTTAAGCAAGGAAAAGCCAAGGAGCCCACGTGAAGGCTAAGACGATGGTTGGCAACCACACAGCCAACCCAATTAATTAATATATATATTCATTATTTTCAGTCGACGCAATTTGGTTAATTATTGGGAGATATTGACTAATCATGAAAAGCAATATAATTGCTATAATAATAATTACATTATCACAAAGAATAATAGAAGTCAGCAGACAAATAGACATATAGTATGGGGGTTGTAGGCATGCAAAGCCATATTGGCTATAGCACGGTAGGTACGAGGGATCGATACCAATCCAATAGACGTCTCGTCTGCCTACCTTAATTCTCCCTCGCTCTATCAGATATTATTTCAATTTTAGATTTAAATAATATCGATATTATTGGGCAGACCAGACGGATAATTATTAATGTAATTATAGGTTCTAAATGGCCCCCATATTATTTAAATTTTAGATTTATACCTCAAATAAGTTATTAATTATATCATATTTTCTACAATTTAATTAAATTTCGTTTAGTGATGCATGTATATTAGTAGACCATTTGAAAAACTTAATAGTTTCTAGAATGATGAATTATTCAAATTGTTTCATAAATAATTAAATAAACACGTTATGCAAAAATTAATACGAAACCTATTTAAAAGATGTCGAAAACACCATGAACTATTTTTTTAAATTTGAATTACATTAATTTAGAAAAATGTCAACGGATTTAATCATGCATTAAAATTATCATTCACGTATTGAACAGTGTTATAAAAAATGGGCTAATCAATCATTTAGCCGGTGGCAGTGACCAGACCACCACGAATAGATCGATCTTGCGGATGTGTGTTTGCATAATTTTGCGATTAATCGACCAGTTATTCTTTTTTATTCTCGTTTATTTCTGTTTAATCAGTCGTTTATTCTCGTTTAGTTTTTTATTGTGATTACAAGACCGCATGCCTTTTAGTCTGTCATTTATTGGACTATCATCCGTTAAATACTGAGCCGTTTAGTCTATCAAATCGGCCGATTTGTCTGATTATTTCGTCACATACTTTGTCTTGTCTTATCTGGACTTTTTCTAAATGACAGTTTTATGAAATTTATTAATAAATAAGGAAACTAAGTTAAAATTAGTTTATTTGATAAGTTTGATAAGTTAAATTAATCAATTTTGATAACTTATGAGTGTATGCATATAATTTTAATAAAAACAAAAAAGTATTTGTAATATTCCGATTAATCAGCCGCATACCAATTAATTACTTAGCATTACTCCATCCATCCGACGAGTGCATAGCGTTATAGACAATACTGATATTGAACATTGAACGAGAAATTAAAATGAGGCTAGATATATAGAAAACATATGGCTTTGTCCTTTTACACAGCATATAGAAAATAATAAACCCACTTTTTATTACAATGTAGATAACATGCTTGTTTTGGAAGAGAGAATTATTTATTAACCTCATCGAATTCATATCACTAAACCAATCAGAAAGTTTCCCGAAGATAGAGTTTGCTCACCACCGAACCAATTCCAGATATTTATTTACACAGAAACTAAAAAGAAGATCCATTAACAATTAATCTTGAAAATATACAAACGAGCGAGCATTAGTGATTGCACCTACCCTTGCTTTTAAAGGGCCTTAGATTCTCTCCATTTCCTTCCTCCTCTCATATTACACCTCCCTTTTTATCCTCACATCAACAAAGGCCAAGCCCGAAACCCCTTTCTTTCCTTTCTTTTCCCCTCTCCTTAGGATCCTTCGAAAAGACCCCTTACCCTCCTCCCCTTCCCCTTCTCTAACTAACTAACACCAAACGCTCCTTCAATTCTCCAGCCAATTCTACCACACCAACAAAATAAAATAAAATAAAAATGATGCAAGGAGATCAAGGGATAGGTATGGAGATGGGAATTGGCTTCGGCGCTGGGGAGTGCTCGTCATCAGTTGTGGCAGCAGCGGCACTGGTGGAGGAAGAACAGCATCATCACCAGCTTATGAAGGCTGAAATAGCAGTGCACCCGCTTTGCGAGCAACTGCTTTCAGCACATGTTGCGTGTCTACGTGTCGCCACACCGATCGACCATCTTCCTTTAATAGATGCACAGCTTACCAACTCGCACTCACTCCTCCGGTCCTATGCGGCCCGGCACCGGCACTTTCTCGGACCCAATGACAAACAAGAGCTTGACTCTTTCCTTGTAAGAAGAATCTTTCTTTTGTATTTTCAGAATATTTCATAATATCTTAATTTTGATTTTCTTGATTTGTTTCAATGTTTAAAAACACAGACACAATACTTGATGGTGCTATGTTCGTTCAGAGAGCAGTTACAGCAACATGTGAGGGAGCATGCGGTGGAGGCAGTCATGGCATGCCGTGAGATCGAGCAGTCTTTGCAGGAGCTAACAGGTACATTCAGCTATAAAATCTTTTTTTTTTTTTAGGAATCATGGCAGAAGCTGAACTATAAGCCTATAACATCTCCTATACCGCATCGGTTGATTTTTCATGACGCCAACACCTCTCATAATTAGCACTTCCTTGGTTATTTTTCTTAGTACTTGGATGCTTTTTAATTTTTTTTGCCCGCTATCATGATTCATATAATTCGACTTAATTCTGTAGCGGGAAGCAAGATTTCTTTTGTTATAAAGAAGAATATCTTGATTGGAGCAACCACACAACTTATCAGACAAAAATTAGTATCATGTGTACATGAAAATAATATCCTGTTAATACAGGAATAGAGTTTCGTCCCATTGGGTAGCCACATTAGCAAACTTACTTTTAGCAAGTATATATATGTACATAGCTACACATATATCTCAACCGTATTTATACACTGCTTATTCAGCAAGAAACCAATCATCTTAATTAAACAAACGATGGTTGTTTCTTAAATAGTTTGGTGGCTTTGTTAGCAGGCCTCTTTCACAAGAGAGCGTGTGCACAAGTAACTAAAAAGGGACCCAAAACTACAATTGCTACGCATTGGATGCATGAGCACAAATCACATTAATTGCAGATATATAGTAAATTATTGGAAGTATGTAAACAATAGAGAGACTGTAAAGCAAACGTTTAAAACATAATTAAAAAATCCAATAGATCTTATTGTATATGTATGATGATGCATGGCAGCATGGAGAATAAATTTGTTCCTTGTCGCGGGTCTTTGTATGTACTTGTATGAACAATGCAAATCCTATTCATTTATTCCCTCTTGCAATGCGGCCGAATGAAAAATACTAAAGACTTGATAGTGAAGTACCCAACAGATAAGGTCCACAAGTAATAACGCCAGGCCGAGAACAGTGCTTTAGGCCCCAAAGCCTGTTCAATAACAGCAAAAGGTTGAACAATTTGATAAGCCCAGTTTAAGAAAAGATGCATGGTTTGGCCCACCAAGACTGTTTTCACTTGATTAATTAGTCCAAGTGGAAGAAACAGAACATATGTCGTTTAATGGGTCCAAATCCAATTCTCCGTACTAAGTTGTAAATATCCTTTTTCTTCTGTTTTCTTTTACCTGTTGAACTTTAGTCCAAGTAGTCCATAGTCTTAACTCAAGAAATTAATGTGATTTCAGGGGCAACACTGGATGAAGGTACAGGGGCAACAATGTCAGATGATGAAGAAGAGATGCACATTGAAGGCGCATTGGACATGGGTGGAGATGGACATGACATGATGGGATTTGGACCGCTCCTCCCAACTGAGTCGGAGCGATCCCTTATGGACCGAGTGAGGCAGGAGCTAAAGCTTGAACTGAAACAGGTAACCTGTCAATACATATTGACTTCCTGTTGAAAATTCACTATACCAATATTTCAGTACAAAAGAGAAAAATAAAATAAAAGATGCAATGCAATTAATGTTTTTCTTATTGAGCCACCCAAAAAAGAAAACTGATGTTAATTTCCATAATTTTTTTTTATAAAAAACGTACTTGCAGGGGTTTAAGTCGAGAATTGAGGATGTGAGAGAGGAGATACTGCGAAAAAGAAGAGCTGGGAAGTTACCAGGAGACACCACTAGTATACTAAAGCAATGGTGGCAGCAGCACTCTAAATGGCCATATCCTACTGTAAGTACAAAACCTTAATCCATTCAAGCTTAGCTTACCAGCATTTGCTACGTAAAAAATGATTATTAATTGTGCTAATGGGATGTGTCTTGTCAAGATTCTTTTATTGACATAATTAAGCTATATTAAATAGTTTCTGATGAGTCCCACGCAATAGTCATAGAAAATATTGTTCGGGTTATTTTCGAAAGTTTTAGAGTGATAATGACAAATTTCAGGAAGATGACAAGGCAAAGCTTGTTGAAGAAACAGGTCTGCAGCTTAAACAAATTAATAACTGGTTCATAAATCAACGGAAACGCAACTGGCATAACAATTCACAATCAAGCTTGAAATCGAAGCGCAAGAGGTATACATGCATGTCTTCTAGTTTATCTATTTTTTTTTTTGTTGTTTCGCAGATATTGGCTAATGTTCATTTGTTTGATTAAGGTGATTCTCCAGATCACAAGACAATCTAATCTGACACAAGAGAAGCAAAAGTATATGTAACGATTACATAGTTCTAGAGGTAACCAGTGGAGTTACTCTGACCATTTATGTACACTTGTAAGCTTACAAATTTTAAATATTAGTTTGATGTTCAGATTCTTTAATTTTCATAAGATTGTACTTTATCTATGTTGATAAAATTGTGTAGCAGATGATATGCAAAACAATAATTCTAGATCATGTGGATAACAATAATATTCTTTTTCCTTTCTCATATTCCTTGAAATTTTGCTTCACATAATTAGTAGATGTATTTCCTGTATATATATATATATATATATATAAATTGTATAGAGCCAAACGAAGAACTTCTGTTTTAGATAAATTAATGCCATCAGAAGTCCAGCCCATTTTCCAGTTTTGAAAGGCCGACCTGTTTGATGGAAAAATATGCTAGGAGATCTATGACTAAAAATGAGGAAAAAATAAAAAGAAAAGGAGCAAGAGGAACACGGAACCACCACGGGGCCGCAGATGCACAAGCTCCAAAGTGTGTTCAGTACAAATATTACTCTAGTGTGCTTATTCTAAGAGAAGTTCATGTATGTGCCATAAGTCAATCCAAGGGACCAATAAGAAGGCGCCACGTTCCAAGCAACAATTGTCTCCCTGGTGGTGTAGGAGGTGATCTGGAAGGAAAGAGACTGCCCACCTAGCAATGAAAAGGCCTGGAACGACGCACCCCAGTTATGACTCATCCTGATCCAGTTAGTTTTGCTCCCCTTCACTGACATGTCACTGACATCGCCGGCACCACCAACGTTCAACACAAAAACCAATAGCCAGTACATGTTGCCCTGCACTGCAAATCTCCTTCCCCCATACCTAGCGCACGGCACCCTGAAACATAACAAAACATAATATGATATATATTTCTGTCTAAACTTCTTATCTTATAAATTATTGTAAAAGTATATGGCATTCACCAATTAATTAAGAATGAGAGACATGGCCAATTTTACCTGCGGTACATGACAGGAACAATGCCTGCACGCATCTGGGCGATCTTATTAAAGGCGGGTTTTGACATGTCAAAGTGGGTCCGAGGCGGGTTGCACCAACCCCCATTATTCGAGTCCAGAGCCCAATTGGGAGGGCACAGGTTGGTGGCTGTAACAGTTACAACTGGTGAGCCGGCATAGCATGCCGATGTGCCAGTGCACCGGATCTGGTAGCATTGGCCACAGCTGTATCCATTGTTGAATAACACACTGCTTAGTGCAGCGGTATTGGTTCCGTACCCGTTAAATAGGTTGCCATATCCACATGCTCCACCTAAGCCAACAAAAGTACACAAGTTATATAAATATTAAGTAGCAAATTATAAAATTAACCTTTGTACTGGACATTGCTTAAAACAATAAAAAACAAAGTTACGGACAAATTAATGCTAATGATTAAAACTAGAAGTTAGAAAGATATACTTAATGTATCGAATCCAGAATCATCCCCATAGAAGGTTGCATGAGCAGAACTCCATTGCGAAGCTTTGAAACCAGCTAAACTGATGCTAAACAATCCGCCAAGAAATATGATGAAAAACAGAAACAATTTGGAGAAAACCATTGTTGAAGTTATTATGAACTTGGAAATTAAGTATGTGATACTTGCTTAGCAGCATATATACATTTAGGTTATGTATTTATAGCTAGGAGACAACGGATATTGGAGAATCATTTGTTTAGTAGTTGACATATTTAATATTTAATTTATATTATTAATTGTAAATTAGGGAGGTTGAAAGATTTTCTTTAATTTTTGGAGGGTAAAAGACGTGAGTGCCTGTTAGAAACTGTCAAGATTTAATTTCTGTGTATTAATTAATTATTTCAAAGTAATTAAGTTATACGGTGCATTAATTTTAGGTTAAAGCCAGGCTAGGGGTCGTGCGCGCGAGTGACTTGAGCTGTAGTTCATTAATTATTGTATGTATTTTGATGGACGATCATGCATTTGGAATTGGCGTCCGAAAATTAATAATCCTCTTCGAAAATAAAATTATTTATATAGCAACTTTATATCTGAAGATCCGTTATAACACATGCACTACTTCAATGAAAAAGGGACTAGCTAGATCCCTATTCTTTTCAAAACAAAAAAAAGCACATGCACTAGCTACTTAACGAATTGGATGAGGAAGACTGGTAACGACCTCCAATTTTTTTTTTTTTTTTTTTGTTTAATTAGAAGAAGAAGATAAGAAATCCAAAGTATAAAAAAATATAAACAAATTTATATCATTTTTTTTAAGCTTCAAGAAACTGTCGACTCCATTAATTAGTTGATAATGAAACCATAAATATAATGCATGATAATAAAAGAAATATGTCGTAAGCCAAAAAGTCATTAATTCTTCCAATGGAGTAAATTTGACATTAAAAATAAGTTACACTAAAAGTTTCACATTAATTCTTCTACAACAAAAAAGCATGCCTATGTGCGTGCGTACCTGTGTCACGTTATATTATATAAATATACAACAAATATTTGATTATATGAACAAGCAATTTCTGATTTTTGAGGCCCTTCTTCGAATTCCTTCACTACAAGAAATTGGGATAAAAGCGAGGATATCACCTTTTATCACCGTGGGTACTGTAAGTCTGTAACTACCCACGCTGATAGTAGAACGACGGGAGTGCCTCCAACCAACCTCGGTAAAACAGTGCTATCTGCCCTCGGCGATAATAATTATCGGAACTTAGCGAATTTGGAAACCAGAAATTGCTCTCCTCGCGGCTAATATCTTATTAACCACGGGAATAACTTCAGTAAAATTTATTTTAAAATAAACAAGACCTGCTATTATCACCGTGGGTATTTCCACGGGAATAATATGATGCAGACTGCAGACAACAGGATAGTTTTGTCTTATTTTATAATTTTGTCAAATACTGCAATATATTTTTAATTAACAACACAATATGAAAGAAGTGAATTATTATAGAATTATTAACGATTGATAAATATAAATGCATAGTCGTATAACACAATTGAATAGCCTGATATTTAATTGATTGCTTTTTTTAAATTACATCACAGTTGTACCAGTGGTACCAAAAGTTGAATAACAGCAATGTTAATTTCCTTTTTTAGATATTCATCTTTGAAGTGTGAGGATCCACACAAATATAATTCTATCAAGTGTCATACCAGAATTAAAATAACAACTCACAATAGTCATAAAGCATTTTAACAAAGACCTCCCTTAACTTAGTTTTTTTATTGTTAAAGGGGCTAGCTATCAATAAATACAAACAAAAAGAACTGGCAGCAATGTCATAAGCGATATATAGGGATTGCCCAAATTAAAGAAATCTATTGTTTATGTTAATAAGTATAATATAATATTTGCAGCATATTATAGTATTATACTGTCCTTGGGAAAAGTCCTTGCCTTTCTTTGGCCATTTGCACAAACTAGTGGACATACCCAATCTGTATGTATCATGTTGAATTGAACCCATTCAGTTGTACTAATTCTCTTGCGCACCCCCCGCCCCCCCCCCCCCCCCCCTTAAAAAAAGCACAACAGAAAGTTGCTTATCTCAATTTTTTTTTTTTTTTGATAAAAGTGGGTACACCCCACTGATTTCGTTGGTAATGAAACCAAGCTTACAAAGTTATATCCACAAGTAACATCAAAAGAAAAATGGCTACACACCACAACAAAAGTACCCTAAAGCATTAGAGTTCAGAATTAGCACAAACAGCTAGCATTTACATAACAGGAGTAATATTGCCCTGAGAAAAAACTAACACAACAAAAAACCACATAAAGAGTACTTGAACAAGTCTTGAGGAAACAATATTATATTATAACCACACTTCGTTAGTACTTCAAAAAGAGCTTAGTTTAAAGGAAATTAATTCTTTAAATTCAGATCCTTGCCATCTGTCTTCGCTACAGGTTCATCGCATTGCTCTGCGCACCTTGCACTCCACTACATGTGCCCTGTTTGAATTTCAAACAAGTTATGATGGTGTCCTAGTTTTATCGTACTAGGATAATAAAATGACTACCAACATGTTTAATGGTAAACTAGCAGGGAATTGTGGATGCTGCAAACCGGACTTATCGTAGAGATCCTTGAACAGCCGATGTATTGCATCCATATCCGCGCGATGCGGCTCTGCTAGCTAGGTCATTGCTTCAATTACCAATCTCTTTGACATTCCCTCTGCCATTCTCTCTGCCTCTTCTAATGTATAGACTCGCTTGCTACTGGTGGCAGAAGTTGTCGTACTTCAGTGGGTCCAGTCTTCGAAGCACAACTTGGGGTAGCTGGGTCAACCAAATTGATGGAGCACCCCCCGAGCCCAAAAATTCTCCCTCGCACCGGTCCACCAACAATCTCAGTCCATAAAGAAATGTCTGACATGCCTTCTGCCTCAGATTGCTCTCTACACCAATCAAACGAATCCTGCAAGATGTTGTATGCCTTAGTGAAAACTGTGATAATCTTTCGAAAATTGTAATATCAAAACAGAGCAAATTGTGATTTAGAATCACTTACCCCTACTTCCTGAGCCTTTTCGTTAACATAAACAGGTCCACTCGGTTCCTTTCTTTGGTGGGTTCTATCAAAAACATCCTTCAGGCCTACTGTCATCTCCGAGTTCTGCCCTCTGTCATGGATGCTTTCAATACATCAATAAATAACCCCAGTACAATATTTAAATAAATATCCTAAGCCATTTAAACAAGTGCAGTCTTACCAGTGCTTCCATGTGGCCAAATGTGCTCCGCGATCCAGCAATGTGGTGTACTACACCGCCACCTTTTGCTTGATTCACCTTACATGTCTGGGACTTCTGTTGCCAGCCATCTGTTTTCCAAATGTCGCATAGGCCACTCCAGTAAGCTGGCTTCGTGCACCAATGAGGAGGCTTTGATTTCCACTCCTCAATGTTGTCTCCGAACTTCAGCGCGAACTCCTTTGGCCTCTCAGTTAGTTCTCGACAGTACACCTCAGCTGCGATGCTCTCAAACACATCTATACAGGTTCGAACATCTTCATCTTCACCCCAAGAATACACCTCCAGAAATTTGTCCAGTACATCCTTTCTTGTAGTGGGTGAGAACTAGTTATAGGTACTGTATGGCCCTGGCATTGCCTTGCATGTCAGCAGGCGGATCGTAGTGACTATCTTTGTGCACTTAGGTACCGCCCGGAATTCTCTCTTACCTACCACATAAAGAAGTGGTCATCTCTCTAGGGGTGCTGGTTCACGGGGTTTGCTAGGGCCACGTCCCTTGTTTTTTGTACTCTCCGCTGATTGTGAATTACTTTTATCCTCAGAGTTGGGGGGTTAACTCTGAGGACTAACTTCCTGTTGGGCTGTCTGTTCAGGGGCTTCATTGGGCTCAGCTTGAGGGACTCGATGCATTGTTGTGATCCTACTCAGACGGTACCGCTTACGACCATTATCCCCCACTTCCCCATCATAATTGGAGCCTGTGGGCTCGTACAGCAGGTTCCTCAGTCTTTTGTTATTGAAAACACTGACGGCGACCGTCATTAATTAGACGGTGCCACAATAGGGATCAGTCCCATTACGTGCTCCTCAACTAGCAGGTTCGACTGTTGCATCATATCCTCACCTGGCTGTTTAGTTCCAGTTGGTTTGTGTGCTGTAAATTAAAGAGATAATATTACTGTACCAATTCATAATCTTCAGCACAACCCCCAATGAATGAAATTGAGCATCATGTAAAGTAAACAGACCTTTTGTGGTTGTTGTAATGCTGCTGCACGCCTCCTCGTATACACTGTAGTGCTTTTAAGATCATTGGTCTCAGCAGGCTGGTCTGCTGGCTCACAATCCTGCTCGCTTGGCTAGCATGGTTGCTCAGACGTTGCCATGTGCGAATGCTCAGCTGAATCTGTTGCTGCAGGGATTTCCTTTTCTTCCCTAATCTGTACGTAGGTCATTATAGCAATGCTCGTTAGAAATCTCTAGGTAGCATATTCCAAAATTTAAAAAATGTACAAATATGACCCACAATTACAAACCAAACTTGTAGATCTGATCCGAACAGTACAAACAAAGTATGCTAGCAAACCCGTGTACTTTATAAATCTAACCTCTTGTACGCTCATTCCTAGAAAATTAATTGACAACAACTAAAGGAATTTTTAGAACCTGACTGAGGCGCTTCGCTCCTGCCCTAGTTCGGGTGTGAACCCCTACATTGTCGCGAGTAGCACACCTATGTGCGCCTCCACCTCTTGTACGCGCCATTAACCACTGTCAAATTGAGATCTACATATTATTGAGGGCATAATTTCCTTAAATTCACCTAAATCATGGAGGTAGATTTCTTATTTCTTCCTTGAAACTTCAATTTTCAAAATATGCCTCTCTAATCCTTGGCCCACACATTAGACAAATTTGTAAAAATTTCGTGCCTTGTCACATCATATACTAAGAAAATAAGTGCTTAATAGGAACTGTTCACTCTAAATTCAAAAGCTCACAAACGAACTGAGACATAATTTTTTTTCATTACCTAGAATAATTCCTTCAACACCCCTTGATCAGAAATTGACGAGCTTGCAAATTTTTATTCCATGAATAAATATAGGTACAATCTAAAAACAGTTTGCATCAGAAATAGTGAAAATCGAAAGAGCAACCCCCAAATTGGGAACAACTGTCCAAATTTCAGTAATACTATTTAAGAACTACTAATTTAGAAATTAATTTAAAGTTATTACCTGATTAAGACAAGTCCAGCCGCTACGCTTACAAGGGATTGAGAGCAGTGGCGAAAAGTCGGAATATGAACAGCCGCACACTTCTTTCGCAGCGTGAAATTGGCGGCGACCGCCGATCGACTCCTCAGGCCGGTAATACCAGCGAACTCTCACCTTTTGCAAATGATGGGCCACGAACTGAAGGGTTTAGGGTTCAGATATGAGAGAGAAACAATGGTGTGGGGCGGGAGAGTGAAAAAGAGGGAATGTGAACAGACGGGATGTTTTTTTTTAGGGATGGAATGAGAAGCTGGGAGACTAGAGAGGGTGAGTTCGTTGAAGGAGGTGATAAGAGGGAGAGAGGGAATAGGGAATGGCGACGCTCTTTTGAGGAGGAGCCTTAATTTGAAGGAGAGACGACGCCATTAGAGGGACTGGAGAATTTCGCGGCGTGAACAGACGAGATGTTGGAGGATTTAGGGCTTTGTCCAGATTCTCTAAAGTAACTCAAAGTTTGCACTTTGATACGGAATGTCCGATCGAAATCTGATTTCATCAGAACCCTTTAATATTTGTGTAAATTCTAGTCTGACAGTTTGTATCTAAATTCAAATCTTCAGTTACTTTATGGAATCTGTAGGTGAGGAGATTACAAACCCTTCTTATCCGATCTAGGGAACAACATATATGATATATAATCTTCAGTCACATATATCAGGTTAATTTTCATTTTGTTCAAAAATAATTATTGGAATGATATATGATATGAAATATGAACAACATACAATTATGGAATGATATGTACACAATAATATATATTTATTCAACGATGTTAACAACATAGTCCTCTCATTTGAAGGACTACTAGCGACAATTTATTTCATAATATAATAAATTATTAGACAATAGAGAATTTAATTAGGGATGAAAATTGTTCAGGACAAAACAATAATTATAAATTACTGCAAAAGTATAGTCTTAGATTTATGATAATCATGTTGTGGAGCAGGACGTGTCTAATGGATATTGGACTTAAATGAGTCTGATGCTCGTTCAGAACTATCTAATTCAATTCATGATATGTACGCTACGCGTTAAAATCTCTCCACGCTGCTTCAATATTCGTCTGAATCAAGCATGTACGGATCAATTGTTCTGAACCGGGATTTACCTGGTCAATCCACAAACCTTGATTTTGTATTTTCCTGCCAAACCTTGATTTACAAGGAAGCACCACCCCTTTCATGTGGGGTTAACCTCGAAGATAATAAATCTTATGTTTACTCTCAACTATTATTTGTTCCAATCCCACTATTGTTGGCCGTTAGATTGTAATCCGAGATCTAATAAAGGGTGAATTTCACAGCAATAGCATTTGTCCCAAATTTTCGGTAGAATTATGGCTCTCTTCAACCCGCGAAAGGAAAGGGGTGGGATATATATACTTCAGCGATTATACAAGATCTCAGTCGGCGCCATTTTGGGTGGAAGACATTTCGTACAGGGTTACTGTTACCCAATCCACACCAATTTTCTATAAGTTTCTGTAAGTAATATCGTTGTCGAGTATGTGCTCTAGTTGACCATTGTTTAATTTCTTTTTATGTGTTCATTGTATTTGTTTTATTGTTGTTTATCCTTGATTTTACTGATGGTTAATTGCTCTTGAAGACTGATTTTAATCTATGCTTCGTTAAGCTTTAATTCGATTGCACATTTTTGGGTATGTTGGGATCAATTTTATCTAAGTGAATAGTTTTAGTTTTTTAAGTGCAAAATTGACAATTGAATAATTTAGGACTATACAGCAAGTTCCGAATTGCTGATCTACCTAAACCTTATTCTAATAATTGAGTGGGTAGGTACACTTTATTTTGCTAAAATGCATGATGTAATTTGCTGACTCTAATTGCTCATCTGTTTCGTACCAGCACAGCCCCTAGACTCATTGGAAATTGCTTGTCTCATATAAGTCTTAATTGCTTAATTATCTCACCACAACGGTGTGTTTGATTTACTTAGGCCAATTTACTTAGATCCCAAAAAATGTATTCCTTTTATTAGATCACAATTTGTCAGATAATTTATGCACCTACCAACATATGTAATCATAAACTTAGTCTTATGCATATTTATGTTATCTACTAAAATTTCATGCTAATCAATTCCTTCAAAATTGCACTAAGAGTTCCACAAAATGACCAGAAGATTGGGACTAAAGAGGACACGTGCGCCCAAGTACTTGAACAATGTGCATGCTTCGGACGTAGACCAACATATTGTAACTGCTAATGGTACCGAAGTATCCCCCACCACTGGAGTTGACCTAGCACCAGCACCTAAGCGCCATGGACGAGGAACAGGCCTGATGAGACCTATACCTAAGTTGGGAGAAATAAAACCAGAGGTGTGGCCCGTAGCACCAGATGCATTTGATTGTACAGAATCTGTATTCCAGCTCGTAACAACAATTCACAGGCTAACATGTATCAACTTGAGTGGACCACATAGGAGCTACAACGAATTTGATCAACTTGTCAGGGAGGATATTCTCAAACAGTTCCTGGTAATGTCAATTTACAAATAAAGCCTAAATATGTTGCAAGTGTTTTTCACAATTACAATCAATTTATAAACTTTCACTCATGTTGCATACTCGTGTCAAATTGAGAATTGTGTTCACCACGAGCATGTGGGCTGATATATTGTGATATGTGAGGTAGTTATATGTTTTGTTTATTTTTGGGAGTAGTAGTGTGTAACCAATTTTCATGTACCTGGCACTTGCCTATTGTGTTTTCCCTAATCAACATTTGGTTTTCTTGGGAAAGGATATTATTGACAAACTGGAAACTCTTTAAAATTAGAATTCAAATGATCATCATAATAAGCAATAATTCCAATGGTTGTACAAATTAATAACAGTCAAAACGATGTTTTCTTATATGTATTTTTGCAGGAACGGTACCAGTGGCGATCAAATGAGGAACATAACAAATGTCATGTAGTTTTTGATCGGGTAGCTGCTAAAAGGTACTGTGATGAGTTGTGTGATAGACGCGATGACTGCATTCATGCCCAATTTGCGAAGTGGAAGGAAATAGTGCCTTACTGGTGCAATACACCACAACACTGGTATGACTGTGTGACATTTGGTCCTCCACAGATTGGCAGGATCTCTCAGCAAAGAATAAAGAAAATCGATCAGGAACAGGCCAGCTGGTTCACCATCATGCGGGCTCCAAACCTGTGTACAAACATAGGGAGCAGATGGTTATGTCTCAATCTTAGACCTTATTTACTTCATATGCTTCATATGTTGTACCTAATGTGTAGGATGCAATTGACACATTTTGGAATTGTATCATGTGATCATTTAGTCAGAGTTTTGATTGAAATTATTATCAATCAGTAAGTATCAATCAACTTGAGGGGTAATGAGTTGAACATTTAGTCAGAACATTTAGGAAATTATCCTTTTTTGTAAGATGTGACATCACTATTTTATTTTATTTTGAGGGCCGATGAGTACAACTTGAGGGGAAAAATTGGAAAACATAACTTAACTCAAGTTGAAAGGTTAGATATACCTTTAATATTTACAGTAGAACCTAGTAGAAAGAAGTGACAGAAGAAAGGTGCAAACTTAATTTTATTTTCTTTTGTCAGTTCTTTATACTTTAAAGTTCTGTATATTTCCTCTATGCATTTTTCTATTTTAAAGTATGCAAATAGTCATATTTGATGTTTCTTCCTTTTTATGAGGTCACTGCATGCGATTTTAATACTTGTGTATTAGGTCGAATAACAAAATAGTAATAAATAGGTTGCTCGTACATTAAGGTTCATAGTTTGTTCAATAGATTTTCGCCAATGTCTGATCAGGTTATTCTTTCGGTTTGAAACAAGTTTTTGATTTGATTGTCTATGTGGTTACCGGTACATCATTTGAAAACTAGTTTGGTTTCTCATGATAAATAATTTGTGATAAATTAAAGTTAAGGTACCTATTTGCAATTTTACAAATTCTTCATGTTGTCATATCCTTGTCAGATCTAGTTCATAATAATGTACAGTTAGAATTACTGAAAGAGAAGGATGTGAATCTCTTAATGTAGTTCACCTTTCTTAAAAATAGTTGTAGTTTCTGTTCTTTTCCCTTTTAAATCTCTTTAGCTTGCAACTGCATTTTAGTTAAAGAACAATTAAGCATGAAGTAAAAAGAAAAAAAATACTGTAAATATTAAGGGCCTGTTTACAAGTTTGCACATTTCTTATGTCAGTTCTTTCTACCACATATTTCATACTACATTTCCTAATAATTATTAATTCCTTGTCAGGTTAAAGATCTTGGAAAGGATGTGAGCTATGAAGAGCTACCTACACATCAAACTACTTAGAGAGAAGGTCAGTCAAGGTAATGGTGTACAAGGCAACCAACAAGGCACTACAAACAACGAATCTGCTGATGCCGTGTCACCCCAACAAAACCATGAAGGTTTAACCATTAATAGCATGAATTTTCCGGATGATAGATCTAGAGAAGTCTATGTACGATGTCAATTGCATAATTACATATTCTTAGTTACTTTATTTGTTCATTCATTTCAAAGTAGCACAGTAAGGCCAATTTCGTATGCTATGATAATCATTAGTGTCATCCTTTTCCACATTACAATATAGGAAGAGGTACTTCGGCTAAGGGCTGATCCTGACAATGCTGGTAAGCCCGATGAACAACTCTTTCTGATGGCCAGCGGACGACCATCTCATGGTTACGGATTAGGCAGCACTGTCAATCCAAACTTGTTGAAAAGTGGAAATAGACAATCAAAGCCTTTGCAATATGCCACTGTGGTAACCTCTCAAGATAATTGTGAATTGACTTTCACTGCTGGACAGGTGAAAGCAATTGTTGAAGAACATACGCGGAAAAACATGTTCTATATTCAGAAATTGTTTGAGATAACAGGCAATCAGGTCCCAGAATTACCGGTATGTACTATGTGTATCAGTCTCCAAATGTAACAAATCTTCCAAAGTAGCTTAAAACATTGATGCTAACATCAACAACTGTTAGCAAATTATTTTATTTGTGCCAATGTCCAGTGCAAGAACATATATTTATGGTCTTTGGTACTAAATTGGTTTAACAGTAATCCAAACCCATACCCAGCAGCACCATATCTTATGTTGCTGATTTACCCAGAATTAATCACATTTTCATTATTATATTCAAACTCTTAACTATTGCAAGCAGTAAGTCCTCTCTTCAAATTTATGCATGTTGTTTAGCCACTTCATAATAACAAGCTTTGCCGCATATTGGGTTTTGAGGGGAAGTTCATACGCATGTGTACTAAGCAATTGAAAAAATGTTACTCCTACCTAGCTACAAATGAAACACAACTTACATTTATTGTCATTTTATATTTATTAATAATAATGGTTTTATTTTCTCCAATCTGCAGCAAGTTGCAACCACTTCTAGTGCCTACAAATGAAGGATCGAATGGCAACACAGAGGAAGACAACACATTTCTGTCGAATCATGTCCCACCAACTAATGTAACAGAATCTGAAAACCTCTACGTTGACTCATTTTATGGATCTGTAGATTTCCACTCTAATTTGGTGCTGTGATGGTTCTTCCAAGGGTATTTTGTGTTTGTTAAAATATTATATATATGCTATGTTCATTTTGGTTATAGTTGTGAAGTGGGGGCTAAAATGGGTATAACTTTTGTTGCTAAACTTAATGTAAAGATGATCTTTTATTGGTATATGTATGACTTCTTTTAAAAGTATGGTAGTTTATTGTTTTTATTGGTATTATTGCTAGTTTCTCTTCTTAGTGTTCATGATAATTTAGTGTGATGCAAAAATAATGGGGAATATTCAATGGGATGAAACATGGGTATGGTACTGGTACTGGAATCGGTACAGGAGGTATTATGAATGGGAATGAAATCTATTATATAAATATTGACATCATTCCTGTGCACTTATGCATGGCTAATACTATAGTACTCAAAACAATAACCTCGCATTTACTCATCATCGCAAATAACTAACCCCGGAAATAAATTACAATTCCGTGGAAAATTATATGACATTTCGATTTGAAAATTTTCGCGTCAAAATTAGCATCTGCATGGTTATAGCAATCCCGTGGGAACATGCACGGTGATATCAGCCCAACATCCACGCAAATAATCCAGTCTGGATCTCGTCTACCCACTTTGACCGACCAAGCACAAGCCTCGGTGATAGTGACAATTTAACCTTGCGAAAACTAATTGCGAGGACTCCACGACGATAATTATTAGTCGCGTGGAGACTAATTGCCTGGCTGCTAATAGCGTGGCTATGTCCACGGAGATGGTTATTTCCGACCAACTAACCACGCAGCAGGTCTTTTTTTTTCCACGCTAATAAAACGATTTCTTGTAGTGCTTCTTGATCAATAAATGAGCATCAGCATTGTATCAAATTTAATTAATAACAATTGAAAGTCTAGCATATATAGTTGGAATTCGTTATTAGCTTACAATTTCTAATGTTTTTAGGCGTTACATCACTTATTAATTTCAATTATAGAAAAAAAAAATGGAGCTAGTATAATTTCTAGTAATTGTGGAGTTTGGCCAAGCTAATAATAATTTATAGTAATTAGAGTATGTGACGGACTATGTTGGCATGCTCCCAACACTTACTTCTGCCTTTATTTAATTGCTGATAAATTGAATTTCTGATTATATTGTTGGGTGAATTAATGTTAAGCATATTAATTTTTCTCATTTGATGGATATGATTCATGTACCATATATATGTAACTAAATCTTCCAATCCACGTCTTTTCAAAATTTAGCCAATTATGCTATGTAAAAGAAAATTTAAGTAATTAAATATCTGATTATCGATTTCATATTATTTACCTACTAATTAAATGTGCCTCCCATTAAATATTGAAATCAAACGCTTAATTATTGTGGGATGCCATCCCTAGCTCCAGGGGTGGATCCAGGATTTTCGTCAGGGGGGCAAAAAAAATATCGAATCGGATTTAAATATCTAATCGGGTTTAAATCCATTAACCAATTGGATACTCGACAAAAAATAAGTTTTAACTTATACTTTCCAATGTTTTGACTTGTAATTTCTGATGCTCTGACTTATAATTCTAATTACCAATAAAAATTCAACAAATTTATTTCAATTTTAACCCTAAATTTAACTCGAATTACAAATTAAACGTCCAGAGGGAGGCAAAAAAAATTCCACGGGGAGGCAGAGTCGATCAAAACCGATAAATCTCTACTAAAATTCAAAATCCAGGGGGGAGCAGCTGCCCTCCCCCTGGAATACACTGGGTCTGCCCCTGCCTAGCTCTTCATTTGGTTGAAGCTTTTAAAACTGCCCGCTAGGTTTATTTTTTAAAATATGAGTTGGAGGTCAAGCCACTCAACACATTTCAAACTCTTGTGTATTAATACAGAGGATTCCTTTACTTGTAAGTTTTGAACTCATGACCTCTCGTATGAGAGCCATATGTCTTTGTTACTAATTTATTAAATACATCGAATGAACTAAGCAGACATTCCAGTGGAAAGGGACAGATTCCTGTGCAAAATTTGTATGCACCGTCTGGATATGGACGTGAATACATGATTGCAATGTGCCAATGTACCTCTCTCTGACTACCCATTTCATTATATCTTACTTAATGCCATCATGCCGACCATCTTATTTATTCCTTCAAAGTTTATTAGTCCAAAAATCCAAGTAGAAAAAAAAAGCCTAATCAAAGACATTCATTGACCAAACAGCAATCAGAACTGCACGGAGAGAGATTTATGTGAGAAACAGTTTCAAGTAATAGCCCAATCAAACTTTTCTATGGGAGAAAAACAATAAAAGGCCCTAAAATAAAAGCTGCTTTACCCAACTGAGCCTGTTGACTTTTCTCAGGCCCAATTTGTAAATTATGTGTACAAGAGGAATTGATGAATTGTTTGAATTTCACCCAAATAATTCCATTTTTAATAGTTGGACTATAATGTGGACTTTTTGCCTATCCTATCCTGACCACAAAGATCTAATTACCGAAATGCCAAAATTATTTATATTGATAATCAATCTTATATGTGTAAAGATCTACAGAAAGATATCCTCTCTAGCAAGAAGTTGGTTGCCTTTCTGCAATATTTTTATTACAAACACATTTAAACGGATGAAATTGACTGTTGGATATTTCCGTGATCAAAGTGGTTCCTTTTCCTCTAGAGAAAATTCTGACATATAGATCGTAAAATCCTGCAAACAGAAATGCTGTGAAGGTTCAAATAGTTTAATGTTTAACATCTTCATCGGCTCCTTATTATTGTTTTAGTTGTTGTAACTTCAATCCATAACTCATATTTCAAACTAAACAATTGTCTGTGGTTTATATTATTTTTACGCGCACATAAAAATACTGTTTCGATATTGTTTTAATTGGCATCAAAAGTTTCGAGGAATTCAATCATATAAATAATTTACGGATTTAAATTTTGGATAATTTGTTTTTCTTCATAATAAAGTCAATTTGCAGTAATTTGAATGTACATATATACAAAGTCATGTAGATGGAATAGAGATTTTTTTTATTTCTCCTAAAACAATTAATGACAAGAAAAGAGAAAGAAATTATAACAATATCCGCCTAATTATTGTTAGCTAGGCAGCTGGATTTCCGCCAAATGATTGCTAGGCTGGATTGAAGCGACATCACTACATCTTTTTGGTTCCTTTCTACTTTATTACAATTGTTTGGTTTCACAAAAACAGTATAAAAATCAGTGATAACAGAAATATTAAAATAGGTTAGTTTGTATTTGCAATAATATAAGCCAAGCTATCTAGATAATAAAAATAACTAGCTATGCAACAACTAAATTGAGAGACCAATAATTTAATTGGACAGCTTTACTAAAATGTGAAAATTTTCTTATATGGATTATTGCAGGCGCGTTAAAAACACCACAAATTTTTTTAGATATATATTTATTAAGTGCACTGAAATTTATTTCAATTTTATGTGATAAAGAAATGTAATATCTTCTCTTCACCTAAACTTAATTAACTAGCTGGTTTCTATTCATAAAAAGGAATGCTGACACATATACACGGCCTGACATGGAACAAGGACTAAAATATTGTGATATCATTAATTGCTGACGCCACTTTTATTCTTATCTGGTATCTGAATTGAGCAGATAAGGTTTCTGTTGCTTTAATGACAAACCGGAAAATGGTTATCCCCAACGTCGGCAATATGAATTTTTTTTTATGCTGCTAAATTAATTAATTAATTAATGTGGAGTGACGATGATCGCAATTGCATTCTCTGTTTTTTATTAGGTGGGTTCCGGGGTTCCGTTCTCATTAACTGTACCGTGTTTTCTTTTTCCTGATTCATGAACCATGTAAATTGCAAATAGTGCTTCTTTTTATTTTCTTTCACATAATTCAAGAGCCGTGCAAATATTTCGAATTGAGATGTGGGGAATGCGTCTCGAAACAGCCAATCATTCGTATGTGTCGAGATCTCTAATTTAATCTCAAAAAACTTTCTTTAAAAAGTAACAACACGGGTCTACGTGGGACATTTTCCGCACGGGAGAGAATTACTGAGCACAAAAATATTCCAAAGAAGAAAATTTTATCCGACGCAATGCTACTTAGATTTCGAATATGTATCCCAAATTAATACCTTCACACAATATGTATTGAAAGAATATTCCCTTGATCTCAATTTGGTTGAGATGTAAAGCATAAATAAAGGAGATGATGGAGAATCAAGAAATTTTGTTTTTCTTCAACTGCCGTCAAAAGCATTAATTGCTTTTATTGGCATCGTCACCCCCTCTTTCTCTTTCTCTTTCTCTGCCGGCCCTCTTATCTATTTATCTTGCTTTTCATTTTGCTTTTCCACATCTGCTACCCTTAATTTCTCGTCTCATTCAAAGGTCAGTTTCTTTATAAAGTATACACTGTTTTAATTAGTAGTTATCAACCTTTCTTATAGGTTTATCTTCTTTTCTGTTTGTAATTACCAATTCTTTTTTTTTTTTAATGAAACTTGTTATTATAATATTGGATGTCTAAATTTCTATTGCTAACATGTGCTGGAAGTATAAAAAATATATCTGCGTAATTGAATGATCATCACAATCATAGATGGCAGCTGTTAGCTTTGTTCAACTGTTTGTTGTTAGCTGTCTGTCTGTCGTCTAATACATGTTGGATGAATTAGAGACAAGTGGCACTCCAATGACAGTGGAAGAAAAAAAAATATATATGTAAGAAAGAATTAGGCTAAGCAATTTATTCCAAAACATGCTACTTGCAAACTCAAGTGAATCGATCGACATGGTAATATTTATAATAATAAAAAAAAATTAAAAAGCCCCTGCATAATTTTATCAAGGGGATTGTGATTTTCCCTATAACAGATTTTCTTGCGTTAGCAATTCAATCTCTAATAAACTATTCATTAAAAATAATTTAATACATAAACACGATTCAATAAATTAGCCAATGAGCGCATAATTTTAGAAGCATTAATTCCAATCACATTCTTATAATGAATATGCCCTATGTAGAAGATAATATATATGATTCTACACACATCTTTAACAGAAGTCACATGTATGAGAGTTTTTGTAGATGATAATATTTTCCTCAAAAAAAAAAAAATGTAGATGACAATATATATGATTCTACACACATCTTTAACAGAACAAGCCATTAATGTGCAACCATGATGGTTGCTTTAGTATTTTGTGTGTAAAGATAAAGATAAAGTTTGAATCAAAAGGACGAGTTTACAAAATAGGTCTTTCAATCTCTTCCAAATTAAATCCATCTAGATGAAATTCAAGTTTTGTAAAATTCTTGACCGATATCTATATAAGCATTAAGCATAAAATATTTTTTTAATTTTGAATTTTGTGGAGAATTGTTGGAACAAAGTAATAAAACTCAAAATTTAATAAAAATAATTATGTAAATGTATTCAAACAAGAGCAAAGCTAGGGTGTGATGTGCTTACCAAGAGGAGTTGGTGAGCACAACTTCAAAAGTCTATTATATTCGCTTCAAACGACGAATCCAAACCGTTGAAATCCATTCATTTAATGAGTGATGTATGTACATGCAAAATTTTGAAAATTTCAAATTCATTTAATACAAGATCAAGCGGTCAAAAAGATGATGAAAAATAAATACATAAAACAACTTATAAAACAACTTATTAAATATTCATTTTTATTACAGCTTAACTTTATATTAAATGAATTCGAAACTTCAAAAAAAAAATCATATACATGCATCACTCATGAAGTAGATGAATTTCAACAGTTTGAATTTGTCGCTTAAAAATAATCCGATAAACTTTTGAAGTTGTGTTCACTAACTCTTCTTAATGAGCACATCATACCCTAGCTTTGATGTTCAAACAATTACCATAATAATTTATTATTTGTAACATATCATTTTAAATATTATATTCATAATGCACAATTCATTCTTTTGACCTAGTCAAACACATGACCTGAACTTTTGACTTATTAAAAGCATAACCACCAAATTAAATGATAATATTATGGTTATTATTAAGTCAAAACTATCTTCTTTTTATTATTAGAGGATGGATCAAATGCCTTCTTTTTTGTGTCTCCATCATATTTTCATTTCTTAAATCGTTAATTGATTAAAATTTAAAGCTTAAATGTCAAAATAAAATTATTGTACGTGATATATGTTATTTTCTCTATATGAATATAAAAATTATCACTTTTGGATTTTTTTTTGGTAAATCAATAAGTTCAAAAATGAATGTCCTTTAATTATCCACATCAGTATATTTTTACAAATTCTTGATAACAAACCAAATTTGAATGTCCTAATCTTTGACATGTACACAGAAAAAATGATGTAGATCATATCTAATGGTTTTCTTTTATATTTAAGTTTTAAATTTTAAGTTATTAAAATTTTTAAAAATAAAAACATAATGGAGAACAAAAAATAGAAGTATTTGAACTGTCTGTTGGACTATGCAATAATCTACTTAGGTTTGACTAGATTTGCAAAATACATATTTGTTAAATTTTACAGTTTTTGTCTTAAGATATTGTGCAGGTTCATGATGATATAAAATTTCAATAAACATCAATGATGCATCATCCAATGCTATACATATTAAGGATGTACAATAATGAACCAAAGAATAGGCTAAGAAGACTTAGCTCAAAAATAGTTGTTAATTAGAAATATATGAAGTTGGTAAAATATGCTTGAGATTGAGATAATTGACCTATACCATTACAACAGTTAACAAAGCGTTACAACGGAACAATTCAAATTTTGAAATTCACAGAAGTAACTGATTTATTCTGTTACAATGGTTAATCAGGCGTTGTAACAGAACAATTCATTTCGGACTCCAAAAATCTCCAGAGAGTTCCGTTGTGATAACCGTTGTAACGATTATTGAGCGTTAGGGTTTTCAGCACAGCCAAATCTATTAACTGGGATTAACCGTTACAACGGTTGTGCCAGTTACCTTATTTTGTTTCTCTCTGTATAAATAGAAACAAAATATAGGTTTTGATGAACAATCTAGCCGCCTCAAATTGCAATATTTTGTATTCTAAAAAGATCTAGATTTCTCCATTGTTACTTGTGCATCAAACTTTAATATTTTTATAACAATCTCAAGCATACTCCACCATATTCATTCTTGTGTAAAAATTAGAGTGATTTGTGTGAGATCTCTTGTTTGTTAAAACACTCGAACCTTTAGTGCTCAAGAGTCAATTTCTTGCTCGAGCCATGTGACTTTTCAAGGTTTGTAAGGGCTTACCGGTTCCACCTTGTACTCCTTTCTCATTGGGTAAAGAAAGGCGCGTCATCAAGAAGGTCGCGAAGCCCCGGAGACGTAGGCGTTAGTGCCGAACTCTGTAAACATATCTCGTGTCAAGTGTCTCTTTACTCTTCTATTTACTTTACATACACTTGCTTAGTTTAAGTTTTCTTGTTTTCGTCAAGAACAACTTACGTATACATTAGATATATATTTGTAGTGAATATCAAACCATTTAGGATTAAAATTTTAAAAGATCTCATATTTACCTCCTCTAGGTGCCGTTAGAGAGACAACACTGTTCTCTTCTTATTATGCTGGATACTGAAAGAATTATCTATCAGGTTCTCTCATTGACATGCCTCTAAAGCCGAAATTTTTATTTATAACATTTTAAATAAATAAATTAATAAAATAACCATCGATTTTGGTCAATTCTAAATCTAACACGACCGCAGAACACCGGAGCGGACCCATCTGGGGGAGGCCGCAGAATGCCGGAGCGGACCCCCATATGGGTCCGCAGAATGCCGGAGCGGACCCTGGTCTTTATATCCCAAAAATGACAGCGAAATTTCATTCCACACTCTCACACCTTCTCTCTCCTGAGTTAGCTCTCTGATCTGTAAGTTTTTTCTCTCTTCTTTTAAATTTTTTATTTTTATTTCAGTAGATTAATAATTTAATTAGAATAATTAATTTAGCAATAATTTAATTAGAATAATTAATTTAGTTAATTTTTAATTGTAGGTTTCTTCTGTATTGAATTGAAAAAATGGCTCTTATGGTATCCATCTACACTGGTGGGGATGTTTTAACAGGTCCTAATGGGGTTTACTACAGTATTGGACCTGTTACTGTGATCCCGGTATTGCCAGGTACTGATTATTTGGGACTTAAATGAAGTATATGTCAGAATTTGAGGTTGGATCAGGGTTAGTATGACCTTAAAATTGATGTCAAAATTAGCATGCCGACTAGTTCGGCACAAACCTGGTTCCAACTATTTCCAATTCAGAATGAGGGAGTCTGGCAGGTATTGTATAACCAAACCATGAGTTTTTCTGGGGGTGCATACAAGATAATTGACCTATATGTGGAGGTTACCAGAGCCCGGCGTTCGAACCCAGTTCAGAGGTTAATCCAGGGTCGTAGTCGGGGTAACTCATCCGGCTCTAGTCCATCCCCTGTCCAAATGACCAACCGTCCAGTAGTCGGGCCCCAGTTCAGAGGGACCGACCCTCCCGTCGGGCCCCATCCCAGACTGACCAGCCTTCATCTAGTCGGACCGCTCATTGGGGTCAAACTTGTAATCCGGATGAATCTGATGAAGAAGTGGATCCAGAAATACTAGAGGTAGAGGAAAATTGGGGTCATATTGATCCTGAGGGTATGAGCGATTATTCTGACCAGGAAGATACCGGGCCTGTGCTCGGACTATCAACGAAATTCAAGATGGATCGCGGGTTTCGAATAATGGATCGCGGGTTTCAGCACCCGATTCATGCTTTCAACGACACATCAGGATTTATGGAAGCCAATTCGGGTTGTTTGGAAGTAGGGCAGAGTATGAGAATGAATTGTCCGAGGGACAAACATATGACTCAAAGAGGAAATGAAGAGTGCAATTGCCAGGTTTCACATCCTTTGCAACAAAGAGGTTAAACCTATGCACAGTGACCGCACAAGAATGAGGTTCAAGTGCAAGGACAGTTACTGTGGGTGGTACATACTCGCAAGGGCTACCGGTTATGGAACACAATGGCGTGTCTCCAAATGCCCAACACAACATTCATGCCACGCGGATGCGACAAGAACAGATCACGCCCAGTTGTCAGCTGTTATGGTTGCGAGTGTATATCCGCTCACATGAGGAACGATGTCGACTTGAGTATTCAGGCTGTCCGAATTGCTGTTGCTGAAAGGTACAACGGTCAGATACCGGCGTACAACAAACTATGGCGTGGCCGTGAGTTGGCAATAGCCCGTCAATTTGGCAGTTGGGAGGGGTCATACGCTCTTGTAGTTCCATTGTTGGAGGCAATCAAAAGAAGCAACCCAGGTACTACATTGCTCCTTCAATTTTTACGTCATTTCATTATCAATCAAAAATTAAACTTATTTTTTTAAATTTATTGACAGAAACATTGTTTGAGGTGACCTCATATCCCACTGGTGAACCTGGACCATAGAGGTATTTTCATTGGACGGCTTGGGCATTTGGACCGTGCATATCTGCTTTTCAACATATCAGACCGGTCATCACAGTTGATGCATGTTTCCTGTCAGGCCGGTATAAAAGTAACTAATTTGGTTGTTTTCACTTAATTTATTTTAGTTGATTTCGGCTCTTACAAAATTAATTTTACCACAGGCAAGCTGTTGATTGCAACCGGGTACGATGCTGAAATCAGCTCCTCCCGTTGGCTTTTTCACTAGTAGAATCAGAGAGTTATGACGATTGTGCGTGGTTCATGAAATGGTTGCGCCTAAATGTAATCCGCTCCAGATTCATGTGTGTCATCACTGATAGGGGAAAGGGTATCAAGAAGGTGTTCAGACAAGATGATATGGGGTGGAACGAGAAGGATGAGGATCAATGTGTTCACCGTCTTTGTGCTACTCACATAGCCGAGAACATGAAGAAGAACGGTTGCAGTGATAAGGCAATCTGTTTTTTTAGAATATGTGTGGCTAAGAGGAAGATGAGGAGGTACAAGCAAGGAATGCAAGCAATGGGGCAGGCATGTGACATTGCCCTCAATTGGCTGGACGGTGTGGGTAATATTTGGATCAAGATGAGAACGAGTGCCCCAAACCATGGAAG